>JAXCLQ010032090.1:0-25679 GCA_035584115.1 Cedrela odorata | reverse complement strand
TAGTACTTGAGAATCTATTTGTATTACAAAGAGTTGTATTATATGTACACTTGTATGTATATAAAAAGAAATTTTTTTGTGGACTAGAAATGTTTAAGTTTTGTGTAAATAAAAGAATAACATTGTATGTAGTATACGTGGTTATGTATTTGCAGTTAGTAAGAAACAGGTGTGACACCAATTTTATTATATTCTCGTTATTAAACTTAAATTTAAATTCATCTACACCTCGATAATATATCATCTACTCATTAATTATGCATGTGCAAATATGAATGTCATAAATTGACTACTTTACCATTATACTTGAAGGACAGGGTTTACACATAATGCACTTAAAGATGTATTTTGAAACCTAAAATATGGACTTATTCGTATTTTTTAAAAACTGAAAAATGAACCAAATCACAAGATTTTTAAATAGTAAAAATTGAGTTACTATAGTGATCATATAACAACTGGTCGGCCGGTTAAAGGAAGTGATTGACCGGTAGTATATGTATTAAGGGGGTATTGTAGCAAACGGTCGATCGGTTAGAGGAAGTGGTCAACCAGTTCGCTACTAAAATTGGGTTTTTTAAAGAAATTTTTAAAGATTTTTAAGGACATTTTGATATTTTTATCTTTTTCTTATATAAACACCAATCCCCAACAGTTTCTCATTCATTCCTGTCTCTAAATATACAAAATTTTCCCTCTTTCTCTCACTAAAAACTCGTCTCTCTCTCTTCCTTCTCTATCTCTTTGATTTCTCCAAATTTCTCCCAATTTTTGTCAAAATTTTGCCACCAAATAATTACCCGTCCTCTTCTCTTCGATTTGATACCGATTTTGAGCTAAGAAAAGTAAGAAACGACGAGGAGCAAATTTAAGTTTCAAGAGAAATTTGAGACTTTTGCATTTAAACGATGATTCGAGATTTTTAAGAGTTTCTAAGGATTACTGGTAAGTCTAATAACTCATTATGAGTTTGATTTATAATTTGAAAATATATTGGAATCGAAGGTTATTGTTTATTCGAAATTTAAGTTGATTTGGTATAGGAAACGTAGTTTGTGTTGATTTACTCTAATTAAAACCATATGATGTTATAAATAAACGTTGAATGTCATTTAGAATAAGTACGTCTATTTAGATGGAAATAAAAGTTTGGAGATTTTAATGATTTCGCGTATGAAATGTTGAATGGTATTAAGTGGTGTTAATCGAACTACTATTATGAAAATGTATGTGAATTTGAAATATTTACGGTCAAGGAATTCTATTGTTGGGAATTGGATAGCCTCTTTAGTTAAGCCTCGTAATGTAATGTGTGTCAAACTAAGGAATTATAGACATATTATTCACGAACATCACATTTACTGCATGTTATAATTATTTAGAATATTGAAATTTATGAGACTACACATGTGTGGTATTAGGCACCGATAACCTAAGGGTAGAACTTAGTGAGCGCGAGGATTAATAGTGAGAGTGGTGACCATCCCCTTGCTGTGAATAGATCTTTACGTGTTTTTATTCTTTTAATACTATTTTTGTAAAATTTATTATTTTATGAACTAAGAAATAGTTCTATTATTAGGGTTGTTTTACAAGAAATATGAATGACTCGTGGATTGAATAAATTTGCATTTGGTCATGAGGCCAAGTTTAATATTGGAAATGTAAGCCTTATAATATTGTTGATAATGATATGTTATAAATGATTGTGTACTTTGATTTTTATATAAATTGTATTGGTAATATGGTCGGGAGAACCAAGTTTGTTTGTGACTATAACTACAGGGAAGTAGCCTAGGGACAAACCTATTAAGAGGCTGTCTAAGTGAGTACCCTACAGGTGGGACAATTATATGGGTGGTTGTTATGAGTTGTCCATTTACGAGATTGTCGATGATAGCCATAAGTATCACCACGTGCCTACTCAAAGCCAATGTTAGTTGTGAGCCAATTTTGAAATTTAGCATTCATTCTTTATCTTAAAAGAATTGTTTTTATTAAATGAGCATTGTTTTCTATGTATAAAACCCACTGATGGTCTCAGGATAACCCATGGCCAGGGTGATCACCGAGAAAGAGGAGTCACCCCAATGATTTTCAAATAACAAGCCAGATTTTTCTTTAAAATAAACTGTTTTTCATAATACAGTATTTTATGTATAAAATTATATTTTTGTCCACTCATAGAGTATACCTCCGTATACTCATCCCCTCACCTCTTAGTTTCAGGAAATCTAGTGAAGAAAATAGCATAATCTGGTAGTAGTGATTAATCAAGGGTGTACAACTCTTAGGTAGCATTTGTATCATCGACTCATTGACTTACTTAATTAGTTCACTGGGTTGTTTTGAGAAACTTATATATGTAACCATTTATGGATTAAAATTAATATATTTGATTATGTACCCTGTAGTATTTTTAAACTGAGTATACTTATATTTATGAAATGATTTGAAAATGTCTCGGTAAGATAAGTTTATATAAATAATTATATAAGGGACATGTATTTAAGAAGCTTTACAGGCTAAAGAGACATGTTTAGGGATTTATAATGTGTTTCGAGGGTTTATGGCAGTTGTCACGTATGGACCCCACGGGCGGGGGCTTAACATGGGTAATTTAGGTTATTTTATTTTTTTGAGAATTTAAATTGATTGGATTAGACTTTTGAAAAAATGTAAGTGTTTTAAGTTGGATAAAGGAACTAAGTAAAAGAAAATTAAAATAATTGATTTTAAACTTAATTGCAAAGATTTCAAAATATTTAAGGTTGTTTTAGAATTTTTTAAAGGGACAAGTTGGAATAAAGGATTATGGGCTAAATGGCAAGAATTGAAAATTTATTTTTGGGTTTTATAGGGATTAAAATGAATTTTTTTAAAACTTTTGAGTTATTTTTAAAATTTTTAAAAAAGAATAGGGGTCTTAATAAAATTTTACTTTTCAAAATAAATGAAATTGGCTATTCTTTCCGGTGTACATTCTTCTTCGTCCTTCACTCCAAAATCCAACACCTATTCTCTCCATTTTTCTTTTGATTTTTAGCCAAATTGCATCAAATTCGATCAATTTTCTTTCAAATTTCAGTTGCCAAGTAATTACCCATCACTTTCTCTTCATTTTGGTACCATTTTGGTTTAGAATCAGTAATAAAATAACAAAGAGGAAAATTTGGTTTTGAAGAAAATTCGTAAAATTTTCCATTTAATTTAATTAGCAATTAAAAATTTATACGAGTTACTACTAGTTGCCGGTAAGCTTATTAATTCATTTGAAACTTAATTTTAAGCATGAATTAAATTTTGGATTACTGTTCATCTAAGAAATTTTAACTTGATTTTGCGTAAGAAATGTTAAATTGTATTGAATTAGAGTAGAAAATGTAGTATTGGGTTGATTTTGCATTGATTGAAATGTTGATTGGAAATAATTTAAGTATTTTTCTCTCGGACGCCACAGTAATTTTAAATGTGCTATAGTAACTTCGATCTGAATAGTAACTATGTTGCTAAAATAATTTTGATCTAAACAGTAATTGTTTGCTACAGTAATTTGATCTAAACTGTATTTAATTGCTTAGACAGAAATGTGTAAATTTGGGGTAGATGAAAATGAGAATTTGAAATAAGTTTGCCATGAGATTTCAGTGTTGAAAATCAGGTAAACGACCTTAGTTAAATAAACTTGGCGAAATGTGACTAAAATTCCTTAATTTGACACATTAATGTGTCAAATTAAGGAATTTTAGTCACATTTTTCACGAGTATTATATTTAATGCATTAGAATATAATTATTTGAATCGTAGAGTTCATGATTATTGATATATGTGGTATTAGGCTTTGAGAACTCGGGATAAGGATCTAGTGGGCACGAGTACCCTTAGTGGGAGTGGTTACTCTCCCTTTATTATGAGTAAATTTATACATACATAAATATATAAATATATGTGTGTTATACTTATATGTATGTTTATGTGCTAAACAAACAGTTTTTCTTGTTAAAGTGAAATATGAAATGAACATGTTTATAAATGATTTACACTGATATTAGGATTTTTACTTATGTGGTTTGCTATTGAAAATTTTATGATACACATGCTAAAATGACCAATGAGGCCGAATTTGATTTATATGTTTATAATTATTGTTTGAAAATAATTTTTTTTATGCATATATATTAGTGATGAGGCTAGTAAGGCCGAATACTGTTATATGACCAGTGGGACGGTTTATTGACTGTAGTTACAGGGAAGTAGCCTATAGACAAACCTATGAGAGGCCGCATAGGTGAGTGGAGTCGCAGTGGAACTGGTATAAGAGGGAAATGCCATGGCAAGCCAACTGTGTGTCGTGCACGTATGTGCAATTATAAATACCTTATGGAAAGTCCTAGCAGCTTAATAGGGATATCTTGGAATTGATGGATTATGAAAACAGTCGCTCGTATCACCAAGTGACAACTGGGGCTAACATCAATGAGACGGACGATTATTTTTATAAAAGCATGCTTTACTAAAAATAAATGATTTTATCGAGCATGGGAAATAGTTTTATGTTTTATAAAAAAATTAATTGCATATGGTTTTATGCATGAAATATTCACTGATGGTTTCGACGTTGCCTCGGTTAAGGTAATAGTCGAGAAAGTATGGCCAGCCCGATTTGGTTATTTTAAATTAAATGCAGACCTATGAACTATTTTACAGTTATTTGATTTAAACGAACATGTATACATACATATATATATATATATTTGTGTATAAGTTGAAGAGTAATCCCAATAGTTTGATATTTTGAAATGCATGTGCATGTATGTATATATGTATGTGCTTTATTTACTCACTAAATATATTTGCATACTCACCCCTCATCCTTACAGTTTTCAAGTTATGTAGATTAGTGGTAGCTGTTGAAAGGTTTTCGACACTCCGTGTAGGTTTTTCCTTGACTTATTAATGTATTTTGTTTCCACTAGATATGTATTTATTTGGGTATTTATAAAAGTATTTGTAAAATAAATGGTTTCGTAAACATTTATGTTTGTTCAACGTGGTTGTGAATGATTTGATCTTGAATGATCAATGATTGATAACGTTTTCAGTGATGAGAGGAAATGATTTGTAAATTATGGTACATGTTTTAATAAAGAAAAGCCTTACAGGCTCTTTTGATGCATTCCGGGTGTAAATGGTACATCATGAGGGTTTGTGGCAATTATCACGGATAGACCCCATGTTTGGGGCGAGACAATTTTATTAGTATCAGAGCTTTTGGTTTTGAAATGTTTTGAAAACAGTTTGATATTTTAAAATGGGTTGAACATAGCTTTAGAAATTATTTTTTTAAATTATCCAGTGGACATTAAGTGAGTTAAGTCATAGATAAGTATATGCTATTATGAAGCATATATGATCGAACTTCATTTCTTTTCCTAGTAAGTAAGAAGACATACTTACTTCGTGTATGGGAAGAGGAAGGGAAAGACCCCGTTGAGTATCGTTGCTTAAAGAGGAGCCAGCAAATTCCTTACATATACCCCTGTTTCCTTAATCGAAATGACCAACTCCATTTCCAAAGCTTGGGATGGAAATGCCAACTAATATACAACTGAAAATGTGGACAACCTTTATGGCGTATTGGAATACTCATATCTACAAGATAGCGCTATTACAGATAAGGATAAGTGAAAAGTGTTTGTACAATTGTTGTAGGATAATGTTGCTACTTGGTGGCAAAATATGTTAGCCAGATTTGAATCATAGTTGACTTGGTTATCGATGAGCATTTAGGGAAGTTAATGTAGTAATAGATATTTTAAAGCAAGAAATCTAATGTTACAGTACTATTTGTCCAAGCAGCATACATGCCCTTGTTGGTAGAATTGAAGATTTTGGGCGTAGCCTTAAATTGTGATGATGTAAAGCCTAGGTGGCCAATTTTGTTGTGAGATCCACGTTGGTGGATCAGATCAGCGAAAGGTAAGTGCAAGATAGTAGCTTAGCCAAGATATGTTGTGGGCATGCGTTTTAAAATTTCAAGGCAGTAGAGATAAGCATATACTTTTGATTAAATTTATATATAATAACAGTTATCAAACTAACATTAGTATAGCTCCATACAAAGCCTTATACGGTAAAAAGTGTAGAATACCATTATATTGGGGTTAAAATCGGTGAAAGGAAGCTAGAAAACAATGTGGAGCTAATAGAAACCTACACTGATAAGATTAAGATTTATTCGTGAAAAATTGAAAATGACACAAGATAGTTAGAAAACTTATACTAATTATCAATGAAGAGCTTATAGAGTTTGTTCTTGAGTTCGCTAATGATGAGACTCTTTGCCCTAAAGTTTGAGGCGAGACGGAACTTGAACATTGAATGAGTCAAGATTTTAAGTTGCATATAAGATGGACAAGGATTTAAATTTAATGAATTATAGTTGAGGGATGAATCAGTAAACGCATGGAAAGGAGAATGAGAAAAAATTCTATAGTAATATAGTCCTAGACATTCTCCTAATTTTTACAATTCATTCGAGTGGTGGTTATGTGATTACTGGATGTTAGAAGTCGAGCTTTAAGGGCACATTATTCTTGAAGATAGTATATCAGTGAATCTATCTAAGGTAAGAATTTGTGCCATGTGTCTGGTTCCTTTACCATTTTGGGGCTACTTTATGTATGCGTACGATGAGATTATGATTAGATGTTATTTGTTTTATTTATATGAGTTTTATAGTATGACAAGTTCATTGTTCATAGGTACTAGTTTAGTAAAAGATTGATAAATATATATGTTTTCTTCATGTGATATTTTACAAGATACGAATTATGAGTAAGATCAAATTTTAGCGTTATGACTCTGTGCGGTTTTACCAAAGTTGTGCAAGATTTGGTATATACCTATATGATGCGTTAATTAAAATAATAAAGAATTAAAGTTTTAATTGATATTATGTTTTCATGTAAGACATGATAATTATTCGTAAATTGTATTATATCATGATATTAATGAATCCTTTTGTTGATACAATCTTGAAATATTTTTTGGACCCTCTTGGAGAATAATTATTTGATTATTATGCAGTGTATTAATAATAGTCGACACGGTTTTGCAATTGGATAATTTTTAAGTTGTTTATGATGACTTGAATTAATTTCATTGATATATGTATGTGTGTCTATGGAAATTTATGAGGTTGGTTTTAAGTATATGATTTTTGGAGTATTTTTGAACGTTGGGAAAATTTTGAAGTGTTTTATGTTAAATTACAGGTTGGTTTCGTCCAAATTATAGGGGAGATTCTGTCGAAATTTTCTTGGCAAAATGTCAATAAGTTGTACACTTGATTTATATTAAGCGTATACTAAGCTTGTCTTAAAAATAATTATGGAGACTCATTGTAGGAATCGATTTAGTTTTATACATTTTTATTTCCTTTATGTTTATATATATATTGGTTACATTACAATCAGTATTTGTGATAGAGATTATTGGAGGTGTTTATAAGGATTTTAAGTTAATATTATGAATTCACATTTAAGATGATGATCTATTTTTAGTTTTAACATATGAGTCTTTTAACACCCAAACTCAATATTGTTGTGCTGGCTTAACAAAGTAACGTGCCTTAAAAGTACGCTTGGCTGCTTAAGTGATAGAAATTTATAGGTTATAAATTCGGAGGTATCCATTGTATATGGGAAACTTAGCCATTCTAAGTTGCTATATCTCTGCATTTGATGCTGAAAACCATTATGGTATTTTAGATCCTCTTACTAAAGCACGATAAGTCGATATTGATATGGAATCGTACGAAAGTATTAAGATGAGTATAAGGCTTGATGATCATGTCATTACAATTGTTGGTAGTTAATTTATACATAAAGGCTTATGGCTGAAGCATATCCTTGTTTCGCGAGCACATTTATAGATTTTTCTACATTTCTTTGTACAAGGAAAAATCAAACTCTCTTATCGAGATCATAATTTCAGGTTAAGTTCAAATAGGTATTTCAGTATGGCTATTAAGACTATTACTCTTAAATTATGTCCTAGGTGAGCTGTGAAGTATGTAGCTATTGATGGGGATGTGAATGATATTCTTAGCATGGTTGATGTAATGATAATGAATTGATGTCATATTTTAATGGTTAGAAACACTAATTAAATATAACTTTTGACAAATAATTTTTGTCAAAAGTAATGATACAACGTATTTTTTAAGTTTATTATACAATTCTCATGATTGACCTATTTTGAATTAAGTATGTTATAAGAAAAATTAAATTAAAAGAATGATAATGGTTAAAGCCTTTTGGCGAAACACCAACGTAGAGTAAAAGAAATCGGACACCGATAAGTTTATACAAGAGAAATACCCCCATCTAATTTCAGTAATAAAGTATGTAGAATTTTAAGGACAACATTTTTTTAAGGTGGGTAGGATTGTGAACTTGGATCAATGGGTAATTTCGGTTATTTTCTTTTTTTTTTTTGGAATTTAAATTCATTGAGTTAGACTTTCGAAAAAAATGAAAGTATTTTAAGTCAAATAAATAAACCAAGTAAAAGAAAATTAAAATAATTGATTTTGGACTTAATTGCAAAGGTTTCGAAATATTCAAGGTTATTTTGAAATTTTTTAAAGAGACAAGTTGGAATAGAAGATCATAGACTAAATGGCAAGAATCGAAAATTAATTTTTCTTATAAAGACTAAAATAAAAATTTTGTAAAGTTTTGAGCTATTTTTAAATTTTTTTAAAGTTTTGAGATATTTTTAAAATTTTTTAAAAAATAGGGATCTCAATAAAATTTTGCTTATCCAAATAAATGAAATTGACTTATTCTTTCCGATGTACATTCTTCTTTGTTTTTCACTCCAAAATATAGCACTCGTTTTCTCACTCTCTCTCTCTTTCTCTCTCGATTTCCAGCCAAATCACTTTAAATTAGGCTGATTTTCTATCAAATTTTGATTACCAAGTGATTACCCACCACTTTCTCTTCAATTTGGTACTATTTTGGTTTAGAACTGACAAGAAAATAACAAAGAGAAAAATTTAGTTTCGAAGAAAATTTGTGAATATTTTCATTTTATCTGCAATTAAAGGTTTCTACGAACTACTACTAGTTGCCGACAAGCTTATTAACTTGTGAGAAGCTTGATTTTTAGATTTTGAGCATCAATTGAATTTTGAGTTACTGTTCATTTGAGAAATTTAAACTTTATTTTGCATAGGAAATGTTAGATTGTGTTGAAATGAAGTAGAAAATGTAGTGTTGGGTTGCTTTTACATTGATTGAAGAGTTGGTTGGAAGGAATTTGAGTATTTTTCTCTCGGAGGCTATAGTAATTTGAATGTTTTATAGTAACTTCGATTTAAACAATAACTATTTACTACAATAACTTCAATCTAAACAATAACTATTTGCTACAATACTTTAATCTAAACTGTATTTGGTTGCTTAGAAGGAAATGTGTAAATTTATGGTAGACAAAAATGAGAATTTGAAATAAACTGACTATGGACTTTTAGTGTTAAAAATTAGGTAAATAGTCTTAATTAGATAAACTTGGTGAAATGTTTCGAAATAATGAATTTTAGTCATGTGTTTCACGAGTATTACATTTAATGCATTAAAGCATAATTGTTTTAATCGTGGAGTTCATGATTATTTATATGTGTGGTATTAGGTTTTGAGAACCCAAGACAAAGACTGAGTGGGCGCGAAGACCCTTAGTAGGAGTAGTTACCTTTCCCTTATTGTAAGTAAATTTATACATGCAAGAATATATAAATATATGTGTGTTATAATTATATGTAAATATCAAATAAGTATTATATGAAACCAATTTGATATTAATGAATAATTATATCTTTATTTTTAAAATTATAAAAAATTAGGTACCATAATGTTATTTTCTCTATATAAAGTCATACTTATTTGAACATGAAGATCATGAGTAAATATAGTGTCTTATTTTTAATATGAAGATCACTAGCATTTCCAATTATCTAGTCCCTCTTTTTTGCTTGTATGTCAATTTCAACTTCATTCAGCTCTGTTTTTGCTTTGAAAACTTGTGATTTTCCGGCAATCTTTAACTTTGGCTACTTTAATTCGGATACTGGCAGATTTGCTACTGCATTCATACCTCCAAACTTGACTTATGGTCAGACTCACTCTCACAGGTCAGCCTGGAGATTCTCTAATGGCCGGCTGATCATTGATTTCCTTGGTAATCACATTCTGCATTCAGCTTCAACTTTCCTTGCTTTTGCTTTCTCTTTTCTTCTAAATATGCTTCATATAGATCTATAAGTTGTAGTGTAGTGTAATATTGTTATAATTTTACCTAACTTTTAAAGTATAACAAATAAAAAGAGGTTTGATAGCTAATAAGTAAAGTTAATAAATAAAGTATTGGATTTCTAATATTTGTTACCCTCAACACATTTGTATTTGATACAGTTTAAAACTATTATATTTGTGCTTAATTTTAAAAACACAATAGTAATTTATTTATTAAATTTTCAACTTTACTTAATAACTAATATTTATAATTAAATTTTCTTTTACGACAGTTGTTATTTGAAAGTTACAACACAATAGTACTCATCGAAGGCTAAATAGATTGTGAATTAAAGTGGTGTTCTTTTAACAATTCACTTGATTGATAGAAAACATTTGCAAAAATTAGAGACTTGGTTTTAAGATAGGTTACCTTGAATATTAGAATACCAGGAGAAGGTATTCTCAGGGCAAACTGGGAAGGGCCTTATAAGGTCATTCATATTCTAAGCTCTAGAGTATACAAGTTAGAGTCTCTTAATGGAAGTAAGGTCAAGAAGCTGTAGAATGTAGAACGACTTAAATTGTATTACCCCTAAAGGATTATCTAGGACCTGTAAAAAAATTTTCCTTAACGAAATACAACGATCTTGTTTGTATACAATTTTCTAACGTTCATAAGATTCTGACAATGATGGTACAATAACGATGAAGTGGTTTTTGAAGCACAAAGAAAAAAAATCTCAATCATCTCGGAGTAATATCATCTGTAACATAAATAAGTGTTAGCTTGACCTCAGGAAGTACAAAAGTAAAATGGTTCCCATATGACTATGTTTCATACATCTCAGGGTAATGTCATCCATAGATCGAATAAGTTCTAAGCCTGACCTTATGACGTATAAGTGTAAAAAGGTTCCCAAATGACCACGTCTCATTCGTCTCAGAGTAATATTATTCATGGCTCGAATAAGATATGAGCTTAACCTCAGGACGTATAAGAGTAAAATGGTTCCCAAATTACCACGTTTCATTCGTCTCGGGGTAATATTATTCAGAACTTGAATAAGTCCAAAGCTTAACCTTTGGACGTACAAGAGTTTAATAGTTCCCAGAGAACTGTATTTTACAATTACATATCAGGGCAATAATGTCCAGGACTTGTATAAGCTTGAAACTTAAGACATACTAGGTTCTATATGGTTCTTGAGTAAAGACACTTACTTCAAACAAAGGAAGTTCAGAAGATTGACTTGTGGGAATTAAAGTTTTATGTTCTTAGCTCAGCTCAGCTGAGTCCTCAGTTTAGGTCAAATCTATCAGGTCATTAGCATTAACTAAAAATTTTTATAAGTCATGCACATATGCTAAGTATGGAAGACAACTATTAAGTAAAGATGCAAGAATACCCACATGAGTTGTCAAAAAATAAAAGTCCAGATTCATAGATTGTATTTGCATTAAAATTAAAAAAAAATACAAATATTCATTTATTTTTGCAGGCCTAGCTGTCAGGAAGATTGAAAGAAGCTTCAGTTTGGTTCTTGGGAGGATTAGAAGAAGCATTTTTTGGGCTGTCAAGAGGGACTTCAAAAAAGACATTATCGGATAATTCTTCACTGGGAGATGGAGTCTCACATTCTAAGGCTTCATATAACAACTTCAGGTCGAGGTATGGGTACTGGCCTTAGAAAGTTATGCAGGTCAAATCAATTCCCTCATTAACTTAGATCACTATATATACTCCAATGGATGAGCATATAAAGTGAGCACTTGATACGGACAGAGGAAATTTGAAGTCACATTTATGCAAAACACAAAGTGGAAATGAAAAGAGATATCATCATCATTCTTCAAGGTCCAACGAGTCAATACAAACCATTCAATAACTTTCCCTATTGCAATCAACATTTCATAATGATTTTGAGTAAAAAAACAAATAAGAAGAAAATTATTTCCTACGTATAGTTTTAACAGTTCAACATGTTGCACAAGAATTCTCAAGCTAACCACTAAACATTCATGTTTAACGTTGAGTACAACAATTCTTTTAGATCTGTAATTCTATTCCCCAACAAACTTATGTTTTTCAACCAAATTGCATAGAAGCAAACAAAACCAACAGCCTTGGCATAAATACCTTTCCCTCATATGCAGACAGATGACTCTTGTGCATCAATAAGCCATATGTAAACGTCACAGAGGATTAACATCGTAAATCAAAATTACAAATTGAGAACAGAACAATATGAACCATTGACCAGCTCGACATATTAATCAATTTTTGGATGTTTAGGTTTATAATATTCCAATAAAATATGTATCACATGACGTTGAGTTAACAATATATATAAACCTACAACATTTTGTTTTATTTCTTAAAATTAGCTAAGTTTTCTCCCTGTCCATGCAGGTATTTAAAATCTTATATTGCAGAAATTGCTGAAAGAAGTGCCAAAAAAAAATAAAAAATCTTCAGACATTATTCACCACTACCATGTGAACGATCGCTGATCAACAGTTATTCAATCCAAATAGAGAACGAACATGTAGTAATTGCAAGTAACAATCCAAAGAAAAGAAATATAATCCTCTATCGATGGATCAAAATTCTTTTGCTGCGTTTGGCAGTATGTAATTAAACCTTTAAAATCAAAATTAAGAGGATTTGAAACTCCAATTTCTAATTTATCCGATCTCCATTTTCATCAAATTCGAATTATGTGAAGAAATTCCATGCTGCCAGTCACAGATTGAAAACTCAAAAAAATAAAAATAAGAAATAGAAAGAGTTGATTTTGGATTGGGATGGAAATGAGAGGAGTCGTCACGGCTGACATTTTGCCCGCCGCCCAATTTCTCTTTATTTGCTTTATTTTTATAAGGTTTCTACGACAAAACTGTGCAGCCGCCCATGTTTTAACAAAGGTTAAAATAATGACAAAGAAAAGTAGTTTGTCATCAATTTAATAAAGAGTGAACAGTGAATTGAGTTGTAAAGCCATTTGGCATTCAAATTGTACGAGAAAGTAGCTTCTCTTTAGTGTTGTACTTCACTCGTTTAAATAATAGAGAGTAATACTTGAAATATAAATTTTTATACAAATTTATTTATACAATTTAATATATCACAGTTTTTCCTATTATTATTTCATAATTTTTTTAATATTTTTTTAAAAATGTAGAACATGTGACATTGATATAATATTTTCCCATCATTTTTTTATTTATAGTGGTAAAAACAAAAAATATATAACAATAATATAACTGTTTAGGAAAACGCCGAGAGAGTAGATGAAGTCTAATGAGCTTGGGGCCCACAAAGTACAACACAAAGCCTTAGCTAAAGTCTCACTGAGGACAAGTGGAATCCGAGGTTAATCTTAACCTACGAGATCCTGACCATGACTTAGTAAAGAACTCGAGAGTAAGGGGACCTGAGATCTCCTAAATTCAACAAAAGATCTCGGACTTAGTCATAAAATTCTGAGACCTCTTTCACCAATAAGAGTCTCGGGTACAATATGACAAAGGCCTCAGGTAGATCATCAAAGCCTGATGCCATTTTTACTAGAGAAAGAAGGACTCGGATAAAGTGTGAGAGTTTTGAGATCTCTCAACAATTACATATCGCCACCATAAAGTTCAACTTCTATCCGAACTTCTCTATAATGAGGATTTGTGGCCTAGTAGATGTATTTTATAAATAGGGCTTAAAATTTCGTGATTTCTTAAATATCGATGCTTATAAAGTTAAGTTTTCATGATTCCCAGAATGCTAATAAGTTTGGGATTATTATTTTAAGATTCTTTATAATATTAATAAGTTTGAGATACCTAATGACAATAGGTGGGAGCATCCTATAAAAGGTAACTAGGTACTCATATTAGAACACACAACATAACCTTACATAAATTCTCGCTGTCATTATTTTCTCTCAAACACAGAAAAACAAAACCATGATTGAAGCATCGGAAGGTTTTTGCCAGACCACCGACAATTTACCTCTGAGAGTTTTTTTGTGGTTTCAGGTGAAACAATGATTGAGCGAGCAAAAAAGCCTGATTCAGGTATATAGAGTTCCTAGGAGAATTTTGCTGCATCAATATTTAGCGCCAACTGTGGGAATTTTGAACAAAAAGCTAGAAACAATAGCGATAAAAAAAGAAGCCATGGCAAGAATACGAATTTACACAACTAGAAAACATACAACGATAAGAGAGAATTTAGAAGGAAATTCTCTTGAAGCAACAACAGCAACTAACCCGGATAGCGACAATCAATAACCACCCCTTGGCGACATAAATCGTAATTTATAAGTCTTATCCCCGCACCAAAATCACCCTAACGGGGGAAACAGAGAAACCGCCCAGTGGATCCAAAGATTGGCTAACAGTGAAAGAAAACATGTAGAAAAAGACCAATAAATCCAGAAGTTTCAGAGATGAAAAGAATGTTTCAAGACGATTCTTTTGAACCAAAGGTGGCGATATCATAGGAAGCAGTGGAGAGCAGTACTCTTAACATCCTACGCACCAAAGATCGTGAAGTGAGTCCCCGACAAAAGACTTCCAAGAGGAGGTATACTACCGCAGTAAAAGGAAAGAGAAAAGTCACCAACTACCCTTTAGAAAGGCCCTCAATACCCAAAAACAACAATACTACTTTCAGGGTTATTGATGAACCTTGTCCCAAATCTCAATACTTGCCAGATAATCCGGCAACAACTCGCAAATAGAGGCTAGAAAGCAATTTGAGTTCAGAAGATATGAGGACATTCCTTAATCGAAAATGTCAGAGGGAGAGAGAAAGCTCTAAACAGAGCAAATATCAGGAAAGAGAATACAAAGAGCATGATGAAAGAACTAGTAACCTGGAAGCTTACGTTAGGAGATTAGTCGAGGAGTTAGAAAACCAGAAGAAGCAGGGCCAGAGGAAGAATGTCGAGCTGATATCTTGCTTGGGATTGTATTCTACGTCTCCCTTCTCTTGAAGAATCCTAAACCTTATTCTTTCTAAGAAATTCAATATGTCCTAGGTAACTCCTTTCATGGGGAAGACTAATCCATCCTTACACATAGATTTCTTCTGGGAGATGATACTAATACAAGGATTAAATAAATCCCAGATGTGTCGCTTGTTCCCACTAACACTAGAAGGACAAGTATAAAAGTGGTTCACAAGCTTGACCCCCAATAGTATCCATAGCTTTGATCAATTGTATAAGGTGTTCATCGATGATTTCAAAAGAGCTATTGCTTATCTCAAAACGCTGAGCCTATTACTCTTGATGAAACAGGGAGAAGGAGAAAGTCTCAAAAATTTCGTTAAGAGACATCATGACGAAGTGATAGAGTTAAAAGCTTATTATCATCCCTTAGCATAAGAAGGTCTCAAGAAAGGTTCACGGGTAGACCAGAGATGATACGTACTACGAAAATCATCCATCACCACTTATGAAACTACTCGAAGAAAGTTATTAGAGGAGACCAAAATTAAGGACCAGGTCATCTTCAAGTTGAAGAAAGAAAAAGTAATGGGGCCATCTTCACATGACAAAATGCGGCCCTTGATGTTAGATAACAGAAGGAGACGAGGTGACAAAAAAAAAAATTGAGACTTCAACACTAAGAGAAGTCGAGTGTCAAAATAGGTTAGAGCAAGAAATATGAGGGATAACATTCTTCCAAG
Source organism: Cedrela odorata (assembly GCA_035584115.1). Lineage (NCBI taxonomy): Eukaryota > Viridiplantae > Streptophyta > Magnoliopsida > Sapindales > Meliaceae > Cedrela > Cedrela odorata. The sequence continues at coordinate 9,686 of JAXCLQ010032090.1, read as the reverse complement.
GGGAAAACACTCTCTAAGAAGAGACGATACGAGAAGAGTGGCTCAAGTCTAAGAATTGAGAATATTTAAGCAGTTAAATGCTTCTCTCTTGCAAATCCTCCAAGAAGTTAAAAGGCGAGAGACTTTACTGATGAATCCTCAATCTATAAAAGCAAAATCAAGTGGAAACGCAAATAACAAATTTTGCAAGTTTCACCAAAGTGTCGGGCATCTAACAGATTAGTGATTTAATCTTAAGTACCAGATCGAAGTTTTTGTCAAAAATAATTATCTAGAAGATTTTGTGGCAAATAATGAAGAAGGGCTCAAAATTCTAGATCAAGGGTCGGGTGAGAAAAAACGTACGAACATCAAGCAATGGTATTCTCATGAGGGCTTACATTGGCAGAAAGCTTAAATAGGGCAAAGAAGAACTATTCAGAATATTATTTGACCAATTTTGCTTTCGATGTTAATATTATGAATGTTAGGGCCTAGAAAAAGTAAAGAATTGCCTCAGTCTCTATTATGTTCACAGATGAAGATGAGGTTGGGGTACACTACTCGTATGATGATGCCTTAGTAATAACCCTAACAGTGGGAACAACTTAGTTTAGTCGAATATTGGTTGATATAAGGAGTTCGGTTTACATCATTTTCAAGAAGACTTTAGATTCCTTGGGTATTAAAGATCTGAGGTTAAAACCAACAAAAATGACTCTACACGGTTTAGGTGAATCATGCATCTACCTGTTGGGCATAGTGTAACTGCCAATTATAATAAAGATAAGCCCTATTAGAAAACCACGATAGTTCAATTCCAAGTAGTAGACCTCAAGATACCTTATATAATGATTCTTAGAAGACCTTTCATTAGGTCTTTAAGGGCGGTAGAAAGCATACATTACATGAAACTGAAGTTTAAGGCAGATAAAGGTATTGGCATAGTTAGAGAAAGTCAAAAGAAAGATTAATCATGCTTTACCACCTCGTCAAATAGCTCTTATTGCATATTAAAATGTCCTTGGGGAGAGATCTTGGGGATCAGAGATGAGAATACAAAACAAGGATGGATGATGAAGAGCTTTGGTAAGTAAGTAGGTTATGGTAAAACACCATTAATAGTGGAGCTGGTAGAAGAATTGGAATCCTTAACCTTGAACGAGGAGACTTCATAAAAAATAGTCAAAATTGGGTCACATCCTTCTGAAGAGCAAAAAGTATTGAACAAGTATTTACATAGACGCACGAAAACATGTTAAGGATTGATCCTCGAGTAATCTCTCATTAACTCGTAATTAATCCTAAGTATAAAGCCTTAAAGTAGAAAAGACTAGTGTTTAAAGCAGAACAGAGGGAAGCAGTGAGTGTTGAATTAGAAAAACTAATGAATGCTAAATTCATCAAAAGTCCATTACCTATAGTAGGTGTCAAATGTAGTCATGGTAAAAAAGTCCAATAGAAAGTGAAGAATGTGAATGGACTTTACAGACCTGAACAAAACATGACCAAAAGACAACTTTCTACTCCCCAAAATAAACCAGCTAGTGACTCAATGGCAGGAAATGAACTCTTAAGCTTTATGCACATGTTCTTAGGATACAATCATAACAAAATGTGTGAGCTAGATCAAGAGAAGGCCACATTCGTGATTGACCAAGGGTTATATTGTTACAAAGTAATGCTTTTTGGACTAAAGAATACAAGAGCTACATTCCAGAGATTGGTTAATCGGTTTCAAACCTTTAATCAAGTCAACCATGGAAGTTTACATCGACAAGATGACCCTAAGTCGTTATGGGCCGTAACCATTTGAAACAACTAGAAGAGATATTTTCTTACCTAAGGAAGTACAACATAAGACTGAATCTTGATAAGTGTGTGTTTGAAGTCAAGGAAGGTAAATTCCTAGGTTATATGGTCAGTGAACGTAGTATTGATGCCAATCCTTTTTAGATAAAGTGATATTAGAGCTTAAGTCCTTCACTATACTTGAGGAATTACAAAGCCTAATAAGGAGACTAGTTGTACTGAGGAGTTTTCTATCCAAAGTAACAGAAAAATGTTTCCTATTATATCAAATTATGAAGAAGGGAAAGAAGATTGAGTGGACAGAAGAATGAAAAAATAGCTGTTATGAGCTGAAGTAGTATCTTGTATCAATATCACACCTGACAAGCCTCAGATTCGAAGATGTGCTATATCTTTATCTAATAATGAGCGACCATTCTGTAAGCTTAGTTTTTGTAAAGGAAGATTTAAAAAAAGTTCATCTGCCTAGCTACTACACTAGCAAGGTATTACTAGATGCCGAGACAAGGTATTCTCCCCATGAGAAGCTAGAGCTAGCATTGGTAGTAGCAGCGAGGAAGTTATGGCCTTACTTCCAAGCTCATCAAGTGGTAGTTTTGAAAAACCAGCCGTTAAGGTAAATTCTCTACCAACTTGATTTATCTGGCTGACTAGTGAAGTGGTAGATTAAGGTCAGCGAGTACGACATCTGTTACAAGCCTAGAAAAGCCATAAAAGGATAAACCTTGGCATACTTTGTGGCAGAAAGGTCAGTATCAAAGTATCTCCTTGTCTACAAAATTGTAAAAAATTGCTCAAATCAGGATGAAAGGAATCTACCCGAGCCAAATATAACAGGCTTAGTTTGAAATCTCTTTATTAATGGGGCTTTGAATGCATAATGAAAGGGACCAGAAATTGTTTTGGTCAGTCCAGACGGAACTGAGGTAATGTATTCATTAAGGTTCGACTTCAAAGTAACCAAGAACAAAGCAGAATATGAGGTGCCGATCACAGGAATTAATCTGGCTCAAACATTAGGAATCATAGGCTTGGACATTAACTATGATTCCTAATTGATTGTAAGTTAAATCAATGGCAATTCTAGGTTCGCGAAGGCAACATGCAAGCTTATTTAAACAAAGTGAAGCAATTCTTGGGTACCCTGAAGAAGGTTTTATTGAAATAAAATCCCATATTAGAAAACTCAAGGGTCAACATTCTAGATAAATTAGCCTCTAAATTTAAAGAGAGAACCTTTACCTCAATTCTTATCAAAGTCTTGCAGCAAAAGAGCACTGAAGTAGGAAATGACCAACTCGTTGTAGCCAAGTTTGATTCTTGCAGTTCTTGGATAAATAAGATAAAATCTAATATCCAAGAAGGAAAACTCTCGGAAAACAGGGATAAGGCAAGGAAGGTTTAAAATAAGTCTGCAAGGTACATTATCATTGATGAAGAGTTATATAAATGGGGTTCAATACTCCTTATTTGAAGTGTCTAACACCTAATGAAGTTGCACGGGTTCTAAAAGAGATCCATCACAGAGCATGCAGTGGTTATGTTACACAAGATTTTAAGGCAAGGGTATTACTGGCTTACTTTCTTGTAAGATGTGAATCAAATTGTGAAAACTTGTCACGAATGCCAAATATATAGTAACATATTAAGATAGTCCCATAAGAAATTGGTTTCTTTATCAAGCCATTGACTATTCGCTCAATAGGGATTAGATACCATTGGCTTCATGCCTCTTACTCGAACTAATACGAAGTACACAGTAGTGGCCATTGATTACTTCATTAAGTAGTTAGAGGCCAAATAGTTGGTCAACATCATCGAAAAGAAGATTACAGCCTTCGTCAAGTAGAATATTATCTATCTATTTGGGATACCTCAAGTGTTGATTGTAGCTAATGGAAAGTAATTTGACAACTCAAACTTTAGGAATTTCTGCTCAGAATTTTTGATTGACTTTAGATTTGTGACGTCTGGCCAATCAAAGGCTAAAGGATAGGTGGAATCTGTCAACAAAGTAATCAAGAAAGCAGTCAAAAAGAAGCTCAGGGAGTACAAGGGTACCTGGATTGATAGGTTTTTATAGGTCTTTTGGGTCTATAGAATATTTTAAAGGTGGCCACCGAAGAAACTTTTTACTTCCTAGCTTTTGGGTATAAAGCTGTAATTCCAATCAAGGTCAGCTTACTGACTTTCCAAGTTAGTAACTATAATAAGGCAAATAACAACTGAAGCATGTGCTTAGAGCTAGACCTGCTTGAAGAAATGAGAGATCAGATGACAATAAAAATAGCGGCCTGCCAACAAAGGGTGACTAGGTACTACAACAAAAACGTTCGATGCCATGCTTTTCAAATCAGAGATTTGATCTTGAGACAGGTCACTTTGAACATTAGAATATTAGGAGAAGGTGTTCTCGGAGCTAATTGGGAAGGACCATATAAGGTCACCCAAATTCTGAGACCTGGAGTATATAAGTTAGGGTCTCTTGATGGGAGTAAGGTTAAGAAGTTGTGGAATGCAAAACGACTGAAGTTGTATTACCCTTAAGGATTACCTAGGATTTGTAAAACTTTTGTCTTAAAAGTAATTCAATAATCTTATTTACAATTTTCTAATGTCAACAAAGATCTTGATAATAAGGATACATTAATAAATAGCTAATCCTCAAGTTAAAGGATAAAAGAATCTCATTCGTGTAGAGTAATATCATCCATAATTCATATAGGCCTTGAACTTGGTATTATGATGCAAAAGAACGAAATAGTTCCCAGATGTCTACATCTCATTCATCTAGGGTAATATTATCCACTGCTCAAATAAGTTCTAAGCTTAGCCTCATGACGTATAAAAGCAGAATGGTCCTTAGATGTCTACATCTCATTCATCTCAAGGTAATGTTATCCATAGTTCAAATAAGCCATGAGCTTCGCCTCAAGACGTATAAGAGTAGAATGGTTCTCAGATGTCTACATCTCATTTATCTCTGGATAATATTATATATAGCTTGAATAAGTCATGAGCCTAGCCTCAGGATGTATAAGAGCAAAATTGTTCTTAGATGATCACGTTCTACTTTCACCTTGAGCTAATATCATTTATACAACTGAAATAAGTCCAGAGCTTGACCTTAGGGCATAAAAGATGGTTCTTAGGTGATTATGTTCTACTGTCATCTTCAGATAATATTATTCGTAGCCCGAATAAGCCTTAGGATTAATCTTAGGATGTACATAGGTTAGGTTGTTTCCAGATGATTACATTGCTTAACTTCAAATAAGGGTAATAATATCCAAGACCCATATAAGCTTTGAGCTTAGGACGTGTCATGGTCAGTATGGTTCATGTTTGAAGACGTTTTTCTTTAAAGAAAGAAGATCAAAAGACTGACTTGTGGCAACTCAAGTCTTACGTTCGTAGCTCAGTTTAAATCAAGTCCGATTCTTTAAAACATTAATTAGAATTGGTTATGATTTTATAAGTTGTGCAAAAATACCAAGTATGAAAGACAATTGCTAAGTAAAGATGCAAAGAAATCCACAAAAGTTATCAAGAACACAAAGCTCGAATTCATAAGTTGTTTTTACTATATTTGTTCTCAAAAAATAAAAATAACAAAAAAAGAGAAAAGAAAATACAAGTATTCATTCGTTGTTGTCATCTTAGTTGTCGTGAGGATTGGAAGAAGCAATTTTTGTAATGTTATGAAGACTTCATCCTCAAAAAGGATGTTGTTTGAAGAGTCTTCATTAGGGGTGGAGGCTCACGTCCTAAGGCCTTATACAACTATTTCATGTCAAGGTCTGGATATCAGCCTTAGAATGTTTCATAGGTTAGGTCAATCTCTTTGTTGACCCGATCTGCAATTGTAACCTCAACCACCCCCTTAGTTTCTTTAAGTTTCATAGCCAGGAACGTGAACTTTTTTCTTTCAATTTCCAAGCTCTACTTAAGTTCTCGGCATTTCTCCTCGAAACCATGATAAAGCCTTTGACACTCTGCCCTAAACTCATTTAGGTCAAACTCGAGAGTGTTTATCCTCTTGCTTGATTTTGCCTAAGAAAACTCAACGGTTGCCACCCTAACCTGGAGTTCTTCCATCTTCCGAGCCCATTTTTTCTTTTCAGTTTAAACTGAGTTCGTTCTACGACCAGTTTCTCCTCAACCTTCTCAGATTTATGGAGCAACCAGGCATTCTTCCTTACCGTCAGACTTGAGGAAACCTTCTCAATGGCACCTTGGTGCATGATAGCAGTATGTTGGGCCTAAGCAGATCATTGCAAACAACCAGATATTAGACAAAGTGGAGAAAATTTTATGGTCAAGTAAAGAAGGTGATTTCCAACTTACATGGTTGAGCCATCTTAGCACGTAATCCAAAATTTCCCAGAGCGTAGCAGCCGAGAGAGGGCATCTGAGTAATCAAGGGAGATGCACATCGCCTGGTGATTAATGTAAATAAGAAGATAGGCGAAGAATTTCCTCTTTTCCTTAGAGAGGTCTTCAACGGTAAGCAAGGGAAAAATGACACTACTCTCACCAACCTCCTTAGTTGATGTTCCTTTCTTCCACCTTGGCTCTTCATCCTCATCCATAATCGCCACCTTCCTTTTTCATTTCCCTTTTTCTAATGTGGGTCCAAGGAGAAGTGGTAAGTCACCTCAAATTACGACTTATCTAAAAGAAGAAAGAGGAGCATCTTTGGGAGCAGAAGTCTTAACACCTTCTATGGGAGCAGCAGTCCCAATAATGCCCTTAGGGGCAGAAGTCCCATATTTGGTTTTTAGGGCCCTGAAAGCCCCTTCAGCTTTCTTGCCCTGAGCCAATTTCTTTATGGCATCAAGATGGTTCTTTACAAAGGTTAGTCATCATAGTCTGAGATAAAAGATAAGGAAAGAAAATAGCTTACCAGCTCAAGCCTTTTTCGAGGCCAAATGACCCTTAAAAATATAAAAGTTCACAAGACTTGAGAAGATTAGGTCAGCATCAGAAAGAAAGGATCTTTGGTTGGACACTGAGGACCTGACCATCTTAACCCCTCTCTAAGTTTCGAGATGGGAGCTTTAGTCGATCACTTTAGGTGATTACGTCTCAAAACAATCTAGGCACCCAGACCTTATTATTAGAATTCCATTCACCACCAACAAAAAATCACTTATTCTTCTAATCCTTATTATAGGATGGATTACCCGAGATAGGATTATATTTTTCAAGTCGGGTCTGAAGATAATACCACCCAGAATTCTTGGCTGGGTTCCTTTTCAACAAATAAATATATTATATCTCCTCAATTGTAGAAGCAAAATCCAAGATCTTATTCCAAATAACAAATAAACCCACAAAATTCTCCAGCTATTGAGGTTCAGTTGATAAGCAATTATAAAGGACTCAAAAATCCTAGTAAAAAATGTATTAGAGTAGGAGTCTAACTTTGAGGTGAAATAGCTCTTTGGTAAAGGAAATTTCACCATTAAGAAGACAACTAGGAAATTCGTTATAACAACGGGTATAGGTTTTTATACCCTAAGATAAATATCCTCTGGGATATTATAACAACAGGTATATGTTTCTAGGTCTAATTTCACGATTATGGAAAAGAACCATTCTACTTCAAAAGTTGTCATTATTCCCTTGTTTCAAGAATAGGGGAGGGAGCAACGATAATGGTCAGTTCCTCCTCAGAGATGTTCCTCTGCATGTAGTCTCTTCATCACTTGAAACAAAATCCATTTCTACTCACAAGATGGAAAAAATAAGTTATCAAAAGCTGCTCAGGATCATTAACAACTCATGAAACTTCAGCTACGTCTAAAACCCTAGAAAATTATCCAATGTCCATCTCAACAATAAAAATCCCAAGGGAATAAAAATGAATATCAAATAAAAATCCTAATTAACAATTTATTAAGTCATTCTCATATATTTGTTTAGCCATTCTCGGTTGTGAGTTTATTAATTCTAAAGGAAATTACTTAATTATTTATTTGATTATTAATCATTTTAGTAATCTCAGTTAATAAACAAAGTATAATATGAGACAATAAAAATGAATATCAAATATTCATGATAACCCGAGGACTCTATAAGGGAGCAAAAAGTATCAATGGATGAGTTTTTATCTTAGGAGACCAGGTTTACAAACACTCGAGCACACCCATGCGGATTATAAACATACTCATAAATAAGATAATTCTTTAAAGACTGGGTTTTCAACTGAGGATATACATGGGGATTATAAACGTACTCGTGGGTAGAATAATTTTTTGAAGACATGGTTTTCACCTGTGAATACCTATAAGGATTATAAATGTACTCACAGGTAGGATAATTCTTTGAAGACTAGGTTTTTATTCGAGGGTATTATTTTATAGATTATAAATTTTTATATAATTTATAGATTATAAAATTATAATTTTTTTCCATATGTTGGTATCAATTTTATAGATTATAAATTTTTATATAATTTTTAAAAAATAATAATAATTTGGGAAATGAAAAATGAATTGGAGATGGAGCCAAAGACACACTTAAGATCAAAATTTTAAGGAGAGAGGACGAGCAAAGGGTAAAAAGAGAGACATGTTGATGAGTCAACAAACAAATCAAAACCAATTCCAGTTTCTTACTTGTCCCATTTCTGTCTCTTTGTTTCTCCGCATTAATTACATTCAGTTTCCTTTCATTTTACATATTCTTTGCCCATTAAAAAACTAATTCAGTCAAATTCATAGTGGTTAGTAATTAATTTAATATGTAGTCATATTTGGAGCCTTCCAAAGTTTTCAAAAGTGGTGTAGTCAATTTGAACAAACTTAATTTAATCATGCGTGACATGAATTTCAAATTCTATCATTCTTTTTTTTTTTTGAAAATTTTAAGTATTTCCGTGCAATGTATATGTGTGTATATGTACACATATAAAGAATAAATAAATAAATCATGTTTATATTTGTTAAATAATTAATGTTAAAGCAATATAAAGAGAAGATAGGTAAGTGTGTTTTTTCACGAAATTTATCGCAAAGTAAAATTATCACAAATAATAGGAGAGATATTTAATAAAATTTCTATAATTATTATAAAATATTTAGTAAAGAAAGTTATTAAAATTTAATTCTTTAAAATATTTGTACCAAGATGCATCTTAAAAGTTTTGAAAAAAATATTACTGATGCATTTTTAAACTCTGAAAATATTAATTTAGATACATTATTTTTATTTTATTTTATTTTATAAAAATATTGATAAAATAACGATGTGAATACTCCAACGGCAATGTAACAATGCCTCTGCGCGGAAACATCCAGCGTGAGCTCTCTATTAAAAATATGCAATTGGGCATGTAGATTTAACGCATTGGAGCCCACTAAATGACTAATTTATAGCTGTTCAGAGGTAGAGCTGGGGATTTTAGTTCTTTAACCTCAAACAAACGAAAAATGGAAAGTGGATCTTTTGGATTGGGATGGAAATTTCCAAGTTTTGTTTATTTTCTTTATTATTAATTTTTTTTTTTAAGGTTTCTAGAAAAAACTTTGCAGCCATCCAGGTTAAAAGAATGAAAATAAATATATATAAAACATGTGACATATTGTTACATAAAAAAAGAATTGTATATACATTTAAGTTTTCTAGAACCTATTATATGAAACCTATTTGATATTAACAAATAATTATATCTTTATTTTTCAAATTAAAAAATTTAGGGACCCAAAAATTATCTCTATATAAAGCCGTACTTAGTTGAACATGAAGATCAAGAGTAAATATTGTGTCTCATTTCCAATATGAAGACCACTAGCATTTCTAATTATCTCGTCACTCTCTTTTGCTTCTGTGTGCTGATTTCAACTTCATTCAGCTCTGTTTTTGCTTTGAAAACTTGTGATTTTCCGGCA
>JAXCLQ010032030.1:1761-21211 GCA_035584115.1 Cedrela odorata | reverse complement strand
ATGAAAATTTGAACCGAGGAAATTTAATTCCAAGCATTTTAAAGAGATTCTACAATTTAATCTCCAACATGTCATACGCGAGAATATTTTTCCTTCAAGCTTGTTTGTCTTTGATCGCCGATACAAGAAAACAGAACATAGAAATCAAGTATTGTGATTGGGTACTCAAAGAATGAAAAACTATTTAGGATATTTTGGTTCGTCAGGAGGTGGTGACGAGAACGCAATACTTGTGATGAAAGGCAAAGCAGTTGAATATAGCACCATTCTTAATCTGATAAGATTTATCGACCTTTCTGAAAATAACTTCTCAGGAGAAATTCCAATCCAAGTGACAAATCTTGCAGCATTGCAATCATTAAATTTGTCTCAAAATTCCTGAGGGCATTGGTGCTATGAAATTATTGGAAGCCATTGATTTCCCTACAAACCAGCTTTCTGGTAAAATCCCACAGAGTTTTTCAAAACTAACATTTTTGAGTTACTTGAACTTATCCAACAACAAACTGATTGGAGAAATTCCTTCAAGCACTCAACTACAAAGCTTTAATCCATCCAGTTTTACGGGTAATGAACTCTGAGGATCTACTCTTGAGAAATGTTCTCCGGAGATGATGCCAAATCATAACCATGGAAATGAGCATCAAGTGAATTGGACATTATATGTAAGCATGGCACTTGGATTTGTGATGAGCTTCTGGGGTGTATTGTTTCCTTTGTTTGTCAGCAGAAGATGGAGGTATACATATTACCATTTCTCGAATCATCTCTGGGACAAATTTTACATAACTATTCTGAGAAGATGTTACTAGATTCCTAATTTTCTTTGTGTTTGCAGCTATGTCGTTTATATACTTTAAAAATAATAAACGTTCGATTTCACACATCTCAGTGAGTGGACGGCGTTGAATATTTGAGATCATGATAATATATTTGCTCTATGTTAGTCTTGGATAACGTTCCTTGCAAATTAATTACAAACTGTATATTCTCAAATTAAAAGGAAGTTATTTATTACACTGATTAATTAATATAAATCGAATACCACTTCCATCCTACTACAATAATTGAATTTTTGAAGTATATTGTTAAACGTATATATCGGTTTAATATCTTTGAAATCTTGATGCAAGTCATAATCAGGGAAACTTCCTTTAACTTACATGCAGGAGACTTGGGTCCTGACTACTTTTCCAAAATATCTGGCGGTCAACTTGCGAGTAAATTCATGCCGAGAAAGTCAAGATCGCGTGCTAAACGAGTCATCGGGAGCATATTATTTGGTAGAGAGAGTCTTCAATGCACTCTCACCGAAACTTGAAAATTAGCACAGCAGTGAAAGCAGGGAGCTATGAGGGTTGCTGTTGTTGTTCTTTTCCTTGGGATACTTGCTGCTAACATTAGCTTCTGCAGTGGAAGATCCGATGGTCGGCGCCACCTAAGAAATACTCCATTTGCTGCTGAATATGAAGCTTATGAGGGGTCAAAGCTGTTAGGTAAGATGAATCATTCTTTCCTTGATTTTGTTTGAACTTAAATCGGAAATAAAATTGATGGATTTCAGATTCCTAGTTGGTTTATTTGGGAATTCAGGATAGTTCAATCTTTACCTTCCATCATTACAGGAGAACATGGATATCTCAGTTATATAATCAACAATCTGGCTATTTTGATGAATTTCAGGATAATTCCAAGTTCAATATATCTTTGAGCTTGTTAATCTGAGTAATTAATATAGACTCTCTTCAAACAATTTAAGAGTTTTTCAAACCTTAAATAGCATGTTGATCTTTCCCACAAGAGTTTGTCATCGATAACGCCATAATCTTCTACTTTTTCTTAATTTACTCAAGTCAAGTTTATTCATTGAGCCTTGCAACATAAGTTATCGTGCATCTAAGAATCAATTAACCAGGCTGGAACATGCCAAAATACTTGTAGTTTGTATTTTATAAATTTTTTCAATAACTTTCTGGCAGGTATAAAGAAACTTCCATGGAAGAATCTTGAATATCTTGACCTTCGTTCCAACTTGCTTGAAGGACCGGTTCCAGTTCCACCACCAAATATGAAAGTACTACTGATCTCAAACAATAATTTCACTGGAGAGATACCTCAATTGATCTGCAATACGAGCAACATTGAAGTTCTTGATCTTTCTAATAACAGCTTGAGTGGCACCATCCCAGATTGCATTGGAAACCTTAGCAACACTCTCCGGGTATTAGATTTGAAGAAGAACAGATTTCATGGCACAATTCCTGGAACATTTACAAAGGGGAACCAATTGAAGACCCTGAACTTCAATGGCAATGAACTGATGGGCACAGTCCCACGATCTTTGCTCAATTGTACAAAACTTGAAGTTCTCGATCTTGGAAACAACAAGATAAATGATAAGTTCCCATATTGGCTGGGAAGTCTTCCGGAGCTACAGGTTCTTGTTCTACGCTCCAATAAATTTTATGGTTTTTTAAGGAAGAATGAAGCCGAGTATCCTTTCTCTAAATTGAGAATCATTGATCTCTCCAACAACGACTTTAGTGGTTCTATTCCAGCAAAGTATTTTGAAAATATGAAAGCCATGATGAATACTGATGAAGCATCTGATACGGAATCGCACTACATGGGGGAAAGTTATTATGAAGATTCTGTGACACTGACAATAAAACGGCTTGAGATTAAGCTTGAGAAAATTCTTACTATTTTTACTACCATTGATTTTTCGAACAATAATTTTCATGGAGAAATTCCTGAACTAATGGGAAAGCTTCAATCACTACATCTCCTCAACATTTCTCAAAACATTCTAGTAGGCAATATCCCTTCATCCCTGGGAAATTTGACAGCTCTAGAGTCCTTAGACCTCTCATCAAACAAGCTTGAAGGAGAAATTCCACAGCAGTTAAAAAGTTTGACATTTCTCTCATTTCTAAACCTGTCACAAAACAAACTCCTGGGACCTATACCTCAAGGGAACCAATTTCTCACATTCTCGAGTGATTCGTACGGTGGAAACTTGGGATTATGCGGATTTCCAGTGTCAAATAATTGTGGCACCGACGAGCTTGAACATCCAATCTCTGCCTCAGAGGATAATACAGACTCCGAAAATGGATTTGGTTGGAAAGTTGTTTTGATGGGCTATGGATGTGGATTGGTGTCTGGAATGACTTGGGGATATATTGTAATTTCAAATAGGAAGCCTCGGTGGTTTTTAAGGATGCTTGAAGAACACCATAGAAAGAAAAGACAGAACAAGAATCGCAAAGGAAGGAGAATGTTTAGCGCATATGCAACTACTTATCCTCGATGAATCTTGCAAACTTGCTGTGTAAAAACAATGTGCCTCTATTCATGGTCATAGAATTACCAAAAAAAAATGTAACTTTGTTAGAATGCTCATAATTTAATGTATTTTTTCTACCTTTCACGTCACTCATCATCAACATACATGAAATGCAATTGAAGCAAATAAGCACTCTCATCATCAAAATGTAAAATTGATACAATTTGCTCAATAATATCAAGTAAGTACCTACTATCGATCAACGAATGGCAACGAAACAAAGGCAGCGGAAATGGCCGGGTTTTACTCGCCGGAGTCTTTTGAGTTTGATACTGTGGTCAATTAACGGTGAATTTGGCCAGAACAGCGATGGTGAGGCAGTGATAGTGGCGGCGGCTCCCGCAGTTTCGCTGTCAATTTGGCAGATTTCGGCGGCGGAGTTTTATGAGTCCAATGATGTTGGCGATAAGCAGAAACGTCGCCTGATACAGCGGTAACGGCAACAATGGCGGTTAGGGTTAAAAATTGTTTAAAAGAACTTTTAATGGAAAAGAGATGTTAGTGGCGTTCGACGGGAAATTATTTAGTGGCCAAGAAAAATCAGTGTCTAGCACAGAGGCTCTAATACTAATTGATGATGCCAGATTAACAGAAGTAGGATAATGCTTCTTGTCGACTTCTCTTACGAAGTGAGTTAGATATCGATAATAATCCTATGAAGAAAAACTAAAAAAGAAAAATTTTTCGATTGAAAGTCTGCATAACAAATAGAAAAACTACCTCTGCACTAATTTAACCCTATTTGTCCTACATCAGTTCTGGATGCTGAATTGTGTTTGGAGTGAGTGATCATGAGTATCTTCTTGTTTTCTCAACAGCAGAGCCTCAATGGGTTGTGAGGATAGTTGAAGGTAAACAGGATCAAATTATGTAGAAGAAATCAGTGCTGGCTAATAGCTTTCTTGGCTTTTGCCAACATGTATAGAAACACTGTCATCGTTCAAGGTAGAGATTTTAAGAATATCATGAGCAAAATTTGCCAGAATGTTGATAAATATGCAGGATTAAATTCTACCTCAGTTTTACATGGCATGCCTTGTTCAGCAAATAAGACCTGTCAGGGCAAGCAATCAATTGAAGCAATGTGTACATTTCCAACAGTAATACAATTTTTCGAGCTCGGATGTTTGCTACAATTAAAACCTTCACAGACATCAGAGTTCAAATTAGGTAAAGATGTAAACCTCGTCGTACCCCTTCCTGCAGTCAGGATAACATACAACAATCACAGTAAAAAAATGTATGTGCAAATCTAAATATTGGACTAGTATCGCAAAAAGACAGTTATTTGGCTTACCCAGCCTTCCCGCAATAGGTGGGTCTGTAATTGTAAATAAGGTTATCAAGCACATTTCGACCAGGTGGCCTGTTCAATGACTTCCTAGCCTCGCTGCACCAAAGATATACAAATTGATGTTATACTCAGTTTCTTCAATTGTTTGGGTGCATTCAAAAGCAAGGTGCCCTAATACATTTCTTTTATTGAAAATATAACCACGTGGTGTCCTAATTCAGTTTAGGTCATTGAAGTGATAAAAACAACTATTAATTCGTAATTTCAAACAATAAGTTATTTTAGTATTTAACTGTCCATACTCCATATGTAACTGGGTGCCAATAATATTTATTAACGGATCATCAATGATTATTTAATAACCAAAGAGACCCATAATTTATCACGATTTAGTTATTAGTGTTTTCCTTCATATATCTTATTAAAAAAATGGCCTCATGGAAAAAATTAAATGGTCCTGTTGAGACAAAGCATAATCAATAGGACATTGCCCATTGCAATGCTATCAATTCTACCACTTGTGTAGTAATGAAATTTACAACATAAATCATCAATGCTTTTTATGGTCAACGAGAACTAACCTGATTAAATAGTTTGCAGTCTGTTGAGTCACCAGAATGGCGTCCTCTGTGTGTGGAACTGTTCTTGATGCCCATTCAAAAGGATTTTTCTGCAGATCGTTTGGTCAGTTTTTTCACCTCTAAAACAAAAATCGGTAGCATTACTAAGATATCTATTAATATAGTGCATGAAAGGAAGAAACAGGATCAACACAAACACAAATTCACGAACAAAAATACATACATAAAACAGAGATTATCTAGTAAAACTGTAACACCATATACATGAACACAAAAGAAATTTGGCACGATATATAAATGATATAGATGTTCAAACTGAATATTTGGGTTGGTATATACATGATATAGATGTTCAAGCTCGGTAATTCAACTCAACCCAAGAGAGATTAATATCATTGCCAGACAGCTTCTCAGCAAGATCATGAACATCTAGAGCTCAGCTCAAAAGTTTCACAGCAAAAGGCTTTATTGACCGGAGGGAAGGTATGAGAACCTCATTCAGACTACCACTTTTAAAAATTGAATACGAAATAATTTTTGATGGCATTACAACATGGAAAAACAAATCAAGACAAGATGAACCGGCCTCTGCACCAATATTGCAGTTACTCATTCAGAGCCACCCTCAGCTTATCTCACCTCTGTAAGAAGCAGAGCAGCCTTCTATCCTAAGTTTATGATAAGAAACAAAATTTTACTACGAGAAAAGATGATGAAACCCACTTAGCAACAGCTCAGTCTTGGTTTCTTAACAGAAGAAGAAAAAAATAAAAGCATAGCCCTCATCGAGCTGAGTTGCAGCCTCTTGTGAATGGCTTGTCTCATTTGCAGCGCAACCTTTCAAGATATGAAAAAGAAGGCTTCCTTGTTCTCAAATACTTTAAACTTTCTTGATATTGTACTTAAAATTCCAAAAAGCTCCAGGTTGATGATTCTCATTTGCATACCACTTTTCTCGTTTTCCCAAAAGACAGTAGCTTGTATACAAGCAATCTCTTATACCAATAAAACTAAAGGAGCATTAGGTTCACAGAAAAACTTTAATTAATTCACGCTTCAGCAGTTTCTTTGCTATTATAGATGATGTATATTATAACATAAATGTCTTCTGTTTACCAAGAAAATCATTTGAAGGCTAACTTTTAGATATTAGTACTCATACTAAAATACTTTTCGTAAAGCATGGGCGCATTGTATCAGTTTGATATGAATTTTATCTCCAAATTAAAATAATATGAAATCAAAGTGATGAATGCTGAAGAAATATTTCAAGTTGAGTAAAGCATGGACGCATTGTATCAGTTTGATATGAATTTTATCTCCAAATTAAAATAATATGAAATCAAAGTGATGAATGGTGAAGAAATATTTCCATTCGTTAGAAAACCAAAATAATAAACGATTTGTAAATGAGGCACAGCCAAGAACAATGTTAAGCACATTGAAGTTATACCTCCGGATGCCATTGGAAGCCAGTAACAGGATAGTTATAAGCTTGCACTGTAGAGACATACACCTGATAATTATTAATAACAGAAGTTAGAATTACAGTGGATAAAATAATATTCTAATTTAAAGCATTCAGGCATATCTCCCGATACCATATATTTAAATAGAGTAATTTACAAACTGTACCTTATCATTTTCATCTACACTTGTTGTCAAGATCCTAAAAAACTTTGATAGATCCAGGTTCTCCTGCATCCCTTCAGGTGAAATGCCAAACTGTTGCAATGGTACAAAACATAAATTTTAGATCAGCTAACTAATTACTCAAGCATCCATACTGATCTCAAACACCAAACATTTCCAAAGTCCATGATTTCCCAAAATCTAAGTCTAATGTCCTAAATTGAACAAAAGGTCCATATAAATGGAATTCTTCCATGACCATGAATCAAGGAGGAGCACAACAAAGAAAGATTATCACATAAACCTGCATATTAGACCTAACTCTTTCATCAAGCAAAGATTGTTAACGAGTGAAACTGGTATTATTTTCACATACACTGTCTCTTTGATAGCAGTTCTTCAAAGGGCAGCATGTCGTTAGTCTGCTTTTATGGTAATATGTAAAAAATGGGGGCAACAGAGAGAATCCAAGGGAGAGAGTTCCACTTTAGTTTTAAAGAATATAATGGATTCTCTCCATCAACAACTGTTCCTTTTCATATATATTTCAGTTTAAAATCAAATTAATAGATATATATCACATAAAATTCATTTTACAAAATCAATTCACTCTATTCTCTCCCAGACCTTTCTATATATGAGCAGATGCATCGCAAGCGAACTAGATTGTGTCAGCTAGAAGTAATCACATAGGATGAACTACCAACCAAGTGACTGCAGAAGATGAGGGAAGATGCAAAAAGTGTACTGAATCCAACAATAAACAGATGCTTGTTTTAGAACATAAAGACGTTTTCAAGTAATTGAATCTGGGTACGGAATGCAAAGCAAGTAATACAAGAAGCATAAGTTCCTTACAAAGTGATCTTGCCAAACAAGACAATCCGTGCTCATCTTTTTAAGCAACTCCGGTGGAAATCTGCAAAAACATGAGTATCGTGTTGCAAATGTGTGACTTGAGCTATTAAATGGCATTTACTCTGACGCTATCATTACAAAAGCTTCACATCAATTATAAAGAAACAAATCTGAATTCAGTGAAAAATATTAAAGAAAGCATTGAATTTTTTTCTTACCTTTATTATGTAGATGGTATGCAAGACTAGCCACAAACTTAGACAAAAGTATTTATTATTGGCATAAACATCAAGGAAGTGCATTCAATTGCCATAAAGGATAAAGTCTTCTAAAGGCACTGCCTTCTAAAAGAAAAATGATGAGATAAGCCTCAATAATTTAAAATTATAACAAGGAATCAGAAATGTTATAAAGCAGATACTATCTCATAATTTAGTTGCTAACCCCCATGTTAATAACACATTTAATTAATTTAGGAGTAATGGGTATTCTTCTGCGTAGGGGGAAAAACTAGACCTCGTAGAGTTAAAGTTGAGTAATTAATTTGCTGCTATGGTTCTTAGTCGATTGAAAGTATTGGCTGAAATTCCTTAAATTTTACGGTTTTAGGAATCCTGGTGTAATTAGAAAAGTAGCCAAATGTCTACATATTCGTAAAAATAAAACCATGCAAAGCTGAATCCAATAAGATATCAGTTTTGATTATTAACATTTCTATTAAATTGTTGATTGTCTTGCTCTTCTTCTTCCAACCGTCCCGTTATCTATTCTTCTTCTTTTAGATATTTCCCTACATTGTTTCTTTTAATAAAAAATGAAGAATATTTACTCAAGTCATACTTGACCGCTCCTTTACTTCTTTTCTTTTCTCTTAAAATCAATTCACATCTGTTACAAATAACGGAAACCGATCACTCAAATACACAAGTAATATTCATGAAATTCCTCACTGCACAGGGACAGACCGATAGCAAATGGGCTAAAGTTGTTTGGATAGGAAGTCTTGTAATAGGCATATATACCAGTTCTGCAACTACCTCAACTTTAATAAGCATCTAACAGCTTCATCATCAATGCTTGAAAATCAAAAACTTATAAGCATGTTAAAAAAAAAGTTACATGTGATAAGATAACTAGAAACATCAGATGCAATTACATAAAAATCAATTAATGAGTAATGAAAAATTATGTACCTTTGAAAAACAGTTCCTTCAATATCAGTGTTTTTGAGGAATTGGAGTGTAGATGCCTGATTTCGTGCACCAAATGGCTCAATAATGTTTCTGTCCTATTATCAAAGGAAAAAAAAAAAGAGTTCTTAAAATCAAACTTTATTGAGATACTCCACAGGATCCTAAAGTTAGAAATTATTTTTCCCAAATCAGACAGTAAAGCAGTTTGGCAAATAATAAGGTGTGAATGATCAAAAAAAGGGACATAAAACATGTGCAGGTTTAATCTAAGGCATCAAGTCAGACAGGAAAATGATGGGTTGAAGTTAGAGTAGAACTGATCTCAATTCTAGCAAATAGAGAAGGGAAGAAATATTGATATGCATATGCCCTCTTTGGATGCAATTTGAAATTCATCAATCTCATCAGACGTCATATTAAATGTCAAGTTATTAGTTATAAGCCAAAAAAAGTATCAGCAGAAACTTAACGGTCAAAAATAGAGAACTCTAAACAGGTGGGTTTTGAACAGATACAAATCAAAAACCTAAGTTAACCATAAAGTGAGAGAGAGATTACCTTGCTAATAATAATTGATAAAAGTTCAAAGCCTAAGCAAATGGCGTATACAGGGAAATAGTCTCCCGCATCATTTCTCTCTAAACTTTTCTGCAAGAAACAAAAAAAGAAGAAGCTTAAAGTTGGTGAAGAGATCTTACAATATGAAATACAATATGTATAAAAATTATCTCTTTACTTGCTTGATGCAATAGAAAATGTAGATGTGCAAGCTTAAGATATAATATAGTCAACAACAATCATCACATATGAGCAACATACTTCATGCCTTCATGGATTACTTTCTAATAATCATACAGCATATGCTGTACATGCTGAGACCTCATTCAGCATATATAACGTATGTACTGAGAGCTCATATAGCATAAAGTTAGTTTTGGCCACTAAGAGCTGGGAAATTCATGATCAATTTGGGAGTACTCTTGGCATAATCAAAATGGCTTTTGAGTTGATTTTTCAGTGTAAATAACAGAGCATTATTTAAAATGAAAACACTTTATCTTGACGTCCTTTTGGTAAAAGCACTAAATTTTTTTTCAAAGAACCACTTTTTAGAGTAAAAAAAAAAAACAATTCAAATGCTTCTAGAAAAACTATTTAATAAAAGTGCTTTTCTAGAAAGTGCTTTCAAATACTTGTGTGAAAAAAAAGCACTTTTACTCGTATTTTAGTTTAAAAAAGAATCCGGGTACCCGATATGAATATAATAATTACCAGAAAGCCGTTGATAGATTAAAAAGAGAAATAGAGACGGAGACTAGAAGTGATATTTGGAGAAGCACCAAGCAAGTATTTTTCCCAAAAACCACTTTCAGGTAAAAATGATTTTACTCGTTGAAGCATTGTTTATATTTGGCAGTTACTTTTTCAACATATGAATCATTTGAAATGCCCAGCAACATCCAATAAGTGCTTTTTATAAATTGCCTCCACATGTTTATGTAGAAAGCGTTTTTACTGAATTACCTTGAAAATCTTTTCAACAGTCTCGTAGTACAAACCCACTTTAACCCGACCGCCAGTAAACAGTACACCATTCACCAATTTCAGCTTCTGCAACAAACAAAACTCACTCAGCTTAACAACACATCAAAAAGTCATAAAATTTTGTTACTTCAATCTTTCACCTCAAAAATAATTTCTTCAGGTTCATTGTAAATAAGAGGAATAACACGAGCACCGCTCGATTCAACGAACTTCACGTACGACGCGGCAATATATGACGCATTCGTCGCATTACTCAACCTCCCAGAAGCGCCGTCACCTGGATGACTCAAAATTCCGATCACCGGCCGGTAATTTAAACTCGGATCGGGTACGGAGCACCGAGGCACCGAGCCAGATAAACTATTTACGAAGCCATCGTGAGGCTCTGGTTGACTCGGTAAAAGAATCGTTGACTGAGCTTTAGCTGAAGAAAGATCTTTCAGTAGATAGAGAAAGATCGGAATCCAGGAGTAGTTCCACAAATTGGAGGGAAAGGAGGGAGAAGGTGAAGGAACAGTGTCGTTTCCAGAGGAGTTGGCGCGGGTAGAAGGGGAATTAGTGAAGAAAGTGGCGGGCATTTTGGGGAAGTGGGAGTTAAGAGATTCAAAGGAGATAGAGAGAAATTAACGTGGAAAGAAAGGCGTATATGTCACGTGTCGTGTTGCTGTTTGAGTATCTGTTGGTAGTTGGTACAAGGCTAGCGACGAACTCACTTCAGCTCCAACACCACGAACTGGATTTCGGGAACGGGGAAAGAGAAATGTCATTTCCGCTCCAGCAAATGAGATTATGTCACGTGTCGTGTTGCTGTTTGAGATTATGTCACCATTTGCTGCAGAAAAGTGGGTGTAGTCAGAAATACCTAAAAAGGCCCGTTTTCAAGCAAATAGTAAAAATCACGATTGACGATGACGACGACCGTCGTCCACAATATTTGGAAAGCCAAGTTTTAGTAATAACATGAACAGAAGCGATCTGATTCATAAAACAGACAAATATGCAACGAGATTCACAATGGGTAGGAGAGTTTGAATTCGAATATGTTGAACATGTTTTCAAGAGGCAAATTCAATGGAAAAGCCTCTGGTTCATAGAGTTACAGATATTGGCATTACTTTCATTGCATAAGGAGATTGGTTTATTATTGATCATAACATCAGGAAAAATGGCTTACAGGATGCAATTCTCCATATAATTTACTGCATAAAAGATTATAAGCCTGACGTTTATTTTCAAGCAAATTGTAGTACATTGCATATTGCAAAAATTAGATACTTTTAACAATAAAATAACAACTAACAAAATGAAGTTATATTGGCAATTCTAAAGTTATGGCATTTTACAAAAACATGAAAACTTGGAAGGAACTTACATCTCTTGGCTTTTGAGTGCCTGTAATAATGATCTGTAGTTTCCCATCTCTAAAATCTTTATCTATACTGATATCCAGTCAATAATGGTGAGAAGAATGATGAAAGCAAAGTTACTCGGGTGTGAATTTGTTGCCAATTACCGGGACCATGCCATAGTAGTTTTGACTTAGATTGATAATCTCCTTCAACAATCGACTCACAGAAGCCTTTACTTCATTAGGCACATCCAGCTCAGGAGGAACTGACTCCAAAGCATACAAAGTAATAACCCTCATAACAATAGCCAAATTCAAATTCTTGTTCTGACCTTTCCACACAAGTTGATTCACAAACTGGCACGAATCTTTTAACGCACATTTGCAACATACCTGAAACAAACGCAAAGGAGGAAATTTTGACTAAGTTGTACATAGATAAGCAGGTAGTTAATAAGCATAAACAAAAAAAGCAAGGGGATTTCATAATAAAAATGTAACTGAGCACTAAGTTAATGACAAGCATATGAGATTAACGGGAATATTAGCTTACAGTGCCTTCTTGGATATCAAAATAATTGCGCAATTCTTTGGCAGCAAAAACATTCTTCCTCGAAAGGGAAGGACAACCAAAGAGGGCCACCTTTTTCAAGTCACTGCCTGACAACCATCTGTAAATTCAAAATACAGGTTATAAAACTATGAGTGCAATGACGGTCAGACATAGTTGCCAACAAAGAAGCAAAGAGAATTGGAACAAAAATACCAAGTTGAATCAGAAAAGATAAATTATAACAAGTAAAACATGTGCCAAATTTTATTATGACCTAGGATGAGGTAGATAGTTGTACAGTGTATTTTATCATTTGGATGAATTCAATGATAAACACACCACATCAGCTATATTTGCAACCCACTGAAGTTTGTAAATGAGCATTACATAGTTAATCGCACTGATTTTTGGATAAATATAAGCTGCATATTTATTTGAAATGGTGTAACCTAACAGTTTAGTTACATATTAGATCATCAAAGACAAATAATACAACATTTCATACTGTTCCACAAAATTTTGTAAATTCCATATTATTTGTAAAACTCCTGTAGAATTCAATAAGCACTCTTGCTAATATATTCTATGCATGCAACACATTTACATTCTACTGTTAAACATTCAGGATTCCACAACAGAACATCTAAAGCCCATATAAATTAAAAACTCTTAAAACTATGACATCATTGCATCATTTGCATATACTGAATGCAGCCTCCATAATTAAGTGCCTTCTCAGCCAAATACAGCATATATATTGCATGTTGGTAGTCTTAAATCAACGGCTAATAAATCTGAGGTTATCCATTACTCTTTAAATCCCAATATCGATTGATTATTCATAGTCCTAACTGTTTCAAAAGGGCGTTTCAGCTACACAACATTTCGTTCTTTTATTCTCTGTTTTTATTTTCTGAAAAAGAAGTGAAAACCTAACAAACCTATTTTTATCATTCTTAACATTTGTGTTCATTTATTCTTCCATCTCATTTTTTCGGATAGCAGTTCCCTTGATGAATCAAAAGCATTTTAACTGAAATTCCATTTTCACCAAAATGAAAGACAGAAAACAGGAAATTTTCCAAATACACCAACAACCTATTGTAGTTTATATGCCAAACATAATTAGTTTGCCTCTCATTAGTCAATAAATATCTCCAAACTCAAAAAAATAATCCAATTTTGATAATCTCAATTGACAAATTTGAACTAACATCACTTCATAAATCATTAGCTAGTACAGCGATTCCATAAGCCTCAAAATCAAAATTAGACCATTGAATAAGACATCAATAACAATTTCTATAAGTGCAGTACTCCAAAGCAAAAGCTTTTGCTCAACCGGAGTAATGTAGTTCGCTTTAATCAGTTTTTCATTTTAGGTAGACCAATATCCTAAAGTTACAAGTTAAAAATCTCATTGTCTTCCCTTACTTCGTTTCCTCAAACAGCAAATAGACCGTGAATCGCAATCATCCAAATAACGACCGAGAGCATTGCACTGTACATGAGTACTTTTGCCACTCACAAAAGCACTGCCAATGGTCAAAAGAACTTCTATACTCATTTCATAGTTCTTATATGAAATTGACAACAACTCAAAAAAAAATAATGTTTAGGTTGAAAAGCAACTTGAACTGCTCTTTGAAAATTCACTTAATAGTTGTTTTATGAGAAAGCTTTCACTCAAAACTGCTTTCACCAAAAGCACTTCCAAATTATTCGCGTACACCAATTTCTTAGCATATCAATACCTAAACAAACAAATAAACAACTATAATCCAATAAAAGAACTATCTTACTTGGCAAGTTCTTGATGATCTTTCCCATACTGGTACGCCGCAAACTTAATAAAATTCCTGCTGAAACTATTATTAAAACACCTAAAATCCAAAATTTTCTTATCACCGGGCAAGAAATTCGCTTTTTTAAAGTACCCTTCTTTATACAAATGACTCACAAACATCTCCATTTCCGGGGAAATCTCCTTGAAAACACTTGGTTCCTCTTCTCTCGTCGCCTTCTTCTCTTCTTTCTCTCGCCTCTTATCAACGAACAAAGAGTATAAGCCCAAACTCTTCACATTCTTAGTTCCCTCTGCCCTCACATTCGTTGTTTCCATTGCCTTCACATTCTTAGTTTTCTCTGCCTCGACATTCACATCCAAATTTGATCGCTTCTTGGATTCAGCTTTCAAATGTCTCAACTCCCTCTCCAATTCTTTCAACCCATTTTTCAACTCATCGTTGCTGTCGCCCTCGCTCTCGTTTTCTGCCTTTTCACTTAATCCTACTACTTCATCGAAAAGTACAGAAAGAGGCTTCTTGTTCTTGTTATGGGTTGTTTGTGAAGAAGATGATGAAATTAGGGTTCTAGTAAAGATTGCAATAAATGAGAAAGACTTGTGGGGAATGTAAAGAGGGTCTTGGGTTTTGAACAGAGACATGGCTGAACTGAACTGAGGGTGTTCGGGCAGGTTTTAGTTTAGAGAATATAGTTTCGTCAGGTAGCTAATTCAAGTGTCGAATAAATTGGGTTTCGAGGAAATGGGTCGGACCGATTGGGCTGTCTCTGTAAAGATGCCCAATTGAATCATATTTTAAGGTTTTCCAAAATTATATTACTTTGAAGTTTTATATAATTAATTTTTTCATTAATTTAAATTTTAAAAATTGGTAACTAAATAATAATACTCCTTGTAATAAATGATAATTGATTGATCACAACAAATCAAGAGATGGGATGTTAAAATATTAAAAATTAATGTTATTTGATATATATTTTTAATTAATATCAATTTTTTATAAAAAATAATAATATTTTAATATGTTAATTGACATTTAAAACACAAGATTATTGTATTTAAAGTTAAAATTTAATTAATAATACAAAAGTTTTCAAGGCATTTTAGTATGTCTCACATATATGGTGCATAAATACCATTAATCTTAAAAGCTTAGATCAAGGATGAAGTCGAATGATACAAATTAAACTCCAATGCATTGTCTGCGTGGCAATTGAAATGAGATTTAACTATGCAATTAAGCAACAATTATGATTAAATAACTAAAATGTTATTTATGTTTGTTTTTCAGACAAGTCAGATCCTGACGATCATGGCATTGCATTGGCCAACACAACACTCTTAATTCTTAAACAAGAAAAACATTAATCGGTAGCCTGAGTCTGTACTGCAGAATTAGCAGAAACTTCAGCTTTGTTGGTGTTGTTATCTTCTTCAACATTCAATTTCAAGCTACTAACAGCAGTATTCTCCATTGCTGTCATACTTGTGTCTGTAACTCTGAGTACATTGTTGATTTGTGGAGGTCTTCCCTTACTGCCTTCTTTTCTTGGTGGTTTACCACATCTTCTTCATGATAAGAAAGAATAATTAAAATAAACTTTAATAGAAGAATGTGAAGAACTAAGGATCAATAGCAATCAAATTAACTTATTAAAAAGATCGAACTTACATTATTTTCACAGCTTTTTGTGAATGGAATTTGGTAGTGGATATGGGTAAAGAGAGTTTGTTTCTTGGCATGAAACTGCTACCAACGAGAGCCATTAGCAAATGGAAAAGGAGAAAAATTCTTCCTTTGATTATTGCTAAAGAACTCTCGAGTGAAGTGAATAATTTGTGGGTTATCAGTTGAGCCCAAAGCTAAGATTTATATGCCCATAAGTCAAGCTTACTGTAGGTATTTTGAACAGTCAAAGTCAATGCAGATCTTCTCTTGAGAGCCAGGAGGCTAATGCATGCATCCATAGATCTAGCAGTCGGGAAGGAAGTCATGTCAACTCTCCTTTAAAAAATTCATACATGGTTCACGCGGTTGTCAAATACTATACAATGAGTTTTGTCATTTTTCATCTGGTAAACTTTAAAATTTCACGTGGATTCTATTATAGTATTACTTGTGGGTAACACTCAACGTTAGACTTTGAATAGCAAGTCCTTGAAAATAATATTTGACAATGGAGAAAACAAATTGTTTTTGTTAACAGTCACAAAGATGATCCACTGTCGATTCTTGTCCCAGAAAGTGACTACAATTCCATGTGCCAAAATGAAAGCTAAACGAAACAAATTTATTATTCAATTGAAGAGAACTAAACATTTTGGGAGAAGCATCGACGAGATACAAACAATAACCAAAGGCAAATTTTCTTCGTCTGCTTCTTGAATTTTAACCAAGAAATAAAGAATAAACAAGAAAGCTTAGTAGTATTAATACTGACGCAAAAAAAGAAGAGGAAAACATGATAGAACTTGTTATCTGCAGAGTCGTCTCAGAAGACATCATCGTGGTCCAATTCCAGCGCTGTTTCGGAGGGAAATGCGGTTTTCGGAGTTTTCGGGGTTTCACAAATTCAAATTACGCCCGGGTATGTGAGGAATTCGAAACTGGAAGCTTCAGTTCAGTGTCTGACAAGCTAATATGAGGAGTCAACATACATCAAATTGATTTGGTGGACTTGAGCCCAATACAAGTGGGTTAAACTCTGGCAGGCAGCTTTGTTTTTCATGGAGTTTTTTTATTTTATTTTTTTCTCTGGTCAAACCGAGATGTGATGCAACTATGATATAACAGTAATTGACCTGGTCTTGGTCAAATTAAATTAAGCTAA
Source organism: Cedrela odorata (assembly GCA_035584115.1). Classification (NCBI taxonomy): domain Eukaryota; kingdom Viridiplantae; phylum Streptophyta; class Magnoliopsida; order Sapindales; family Meliaceae; genus Cedrela; species Cedrela odorata. The sequence continues at coordinate 4,223 of JAXCLQ010032030.1, read as the reverse complement.
GCCATGGAAGGTTGGAATTACATAATATCAGTCTAAATATGCTTAAAACAATATGTTTAAGTTTAAAAATACTTTCAAATGCCCTAGAAAAATAGTTCATATTTTCTTCAACAGTACTACTAACCGTAACCACTACCTCTTTCCAAATATAATAAACAAAGATGCATGCATACGACTCACATCTTTCTATTGCTACAGAATCAAGCATCAAACCACTACACAAACTAATTGCAGACTATGCTGCTGACTGCATAAACTACGATCCAAACCTGCATATACTTAGACACTGATACACATATGGCTTTTATTTTACTTGCACAATATTATAAGCCACCACACAGTAACAGTACTCGACGTAGACGAAACTACAAACAGAAAACAGCCTTATGTTTATAGGCAATCCAGCAGAAAAACGATAACACGAGAGAGACACTATAACTACTACATATCTTGAGATCATGCATCAGCTGACCCTGTCGAATAGCCATTAGTTTGAAGCCTTAGCTTTCTTTGCAGGACCATCTAATTCTTTTGCTTCAGTTTTCATTTCAAGCTGATCTTTTGCATTCTGAGAGTTGTTGAGAGAAGTACTCTGCACCTTGTTGATCTTTCCTCCCTTCCCGGAGCTCCCTTTTGGTCTCTGTGGTGCAGCACATACTCTGACAAATGATTACAATTAAAACACATGAATATGTAAACACGATACCTTACTCTAATACCATATTATTTAAAAAGCAGAACAATTAAAAAAGTTAAGTTTGTAAACGTACAAGCTCCTTTTTCTTTGCTGCGGATAAGTCTTGAAACTTGGCAGCGGGGTGAAGGTTTTTGGCATGAAGGCAAGAGTGAAAGCCATGATAAAGAGCAAATGGAGAATTCCCGAAATGCTCAGTTAACTAGCTCTAGCTCTGAGTTCAAGGTGATCACAAAGACATTTATGCACTGAAAATGCAAGTGGGCGTCCAACTTTATGCAGCTGGTAGGGTTAAAAATGCTGGCATTATTACTCCTCTTTTCTCCTTTTGCATCTTATTGGACGTGTGTAGATAAATCATCACGTGGCTGCATTATTGAAATCGATCAGTGGCAGATGATTGACCACACTAGTGAATTATTGAGGCATCTTGGTATTGTTTAATTTTGGCTTATGTAACTGAATTACTTACATGTTAACTTATTTATATATTTGTTGTCAAAATAGCTAGGGTTTGGACGGACTTGTCATTTCTTTATTCTTCTCCAAATGGGAATGTGCGTCGTAAAAGTTAAAATCTTCTGGGTCAATCAATACCCAAGGACCACAGAAACTGATGGCCATGGGAAAAATAATCAGAACCAAATAAATAAAGGAAGACTGGAAAGACGACTTTGACGAAATCAAGTCGTTAACTAATGTTAGAATGTATGTATCACAGTCGATGCTTTCTAGCTAAAGCATGTTATTTTATTATGTACTTGTATTGTCGTTAATATATTTATATATTCCATTAATAATAATACGTAATTTTTTTTTTTTTTTGTTAATTATGACTTTGACTGCATGTAATTAAAATTTAAGGAATTTACTTTTAATTAGAAATGTAATTAATAATTCGTCCTATTTTTAACTGTTATTTTGATTTATTGAATGAATTTATGTCCAATTTGTGTGAGCTGGATATGAAAAACTCCACCATATTATTAATGTAATAATGCCCATGAATGCACGCCAATAACACTTAAGAGGAGAGTAGTAAATATTTCCCAAAGAATAATGAAAGATGAGGGATGTCCAGAGTGGGAATTTGGAATAAAGGCAGTTCAATTTAATAGCACTGGTGGGGGAATTACTTCCAATCTTCAATGGCAACATATGAGGCAAAGAGATTTTTTTGAAGTTGAAGGAATTAAAGTTGAGGGATCTTGTACTAAAGCTCAGGAATTCAGTAACCTTATTAAGTGGGCAATAAACAAATGCCATTCCAGATTGCCTGTTGCTATTGAAAGCATAAAAATTGATAGCTTTGTGAAAGCATTGTTCAACAAGCCATAATACATGACTGATCTTAGATATAAATGATAGCATTAATTCGCTAAAGTTATGGACGCCGTGTAATTAATTAATTAATTACAATATGCTAGCTCAAGTATTAAATAACATCGAAATATATCATCCGAAAAGAGAACAAAGAATGTTATGCCAAGATCATTGATAGCCTTTTTATATATATTCGGTAGAGTCAAATAGAATATATAGACCTTGCAAATCATGGAATCAGTCACCAACTCCACAAACTATATGTAACCAATAAATTATCTACAAAATTAAAATACCATAGAGATAGAGATGGCAAGGAACATGGAAAAAAGTGTCGGCAAGGCTTCTGGAATATCATCTCATCAATAATCTGTCTTTAAAATTTAACGTCAAAATTGCTTCAAATGGGCCTATTGGGCAAGCCCGCTCTTGCGAATGAATCTAT
>JAXCLQ010032019.1:0-25745 GCA_035584115.1 Cedrela odorata | reverse complement strand
ATAATATCATACTTAAACTTTCATAACATCATAAGTAAGATTTCTTGTATACACAAATCTTAATTCTCAAATGGTACGCTATAATATGGTACTTTTGATATTCTTAACATAAACTTCTAACCATCTCTTTCATATTAATCAATAATTGTATATTTTCAATTCGATTATAAGCTATAATACTTACTGTAGCAAAATTATTAATTAACTTAGTAATATCCAATAATAACTTTTCTCAATCAAATTGTTAAACCAAATCCCCCAAAATATTTGTTGATATTTTCGTTCCTAATCTACTCTATGTTTTAAAATAACACATGTTTAAAATATAAAACCTTAAAAATTAAATAATTTAATAACATTCTTCTTATTATATCTCATAATTTTACCATATAGACCTTAAAATCAGTTACAAACTAATATATCTACATACTACATATAAAATCATACAAAGTAGTATCGATTTTAACTATCTCATCACTTGCTTTAAATCTTTTCAAATTTAAGTTACGAACATGTATATTCAATAATATCTTAATTATCAAACAAAAATCGAATTTTATCCCCTTGAGCGAATACAATACCAACTTATATGTCCTTTCAATCTCGTTAAAATAACTTCATTAATATAAAGAAATTCAATAAAATAATATTCGAGTTATGTTTAGTAATCAAAATTTTCTTCTTTTCACCTCGAATAACTCTTTTGCAGATCGCCTTATCTATATAATCAATATTCCTTCAGTTACAAACCCCATCAATCATATCAAGTTTATTATTACAAATTTTTCATATAAAATTCAATATCATTACACATATTTAAATATTCTCACTAATATACTTTTGATACAAATAAATTCTTAATTAAAATCTCTTAAATAACTCATTAGTTATCTTTCTTCTTAAATTGTGTTTGTTATCTCTTTTTTTTTTCAACTATGAACTTTGTCTCCCAAGTATCATAGAGATAAACATATCTTATACTTGTGGAATTTTTTAATTGTACTCCTAATCATTGAAAATTTATTGAATAACATAGATAAATATAAGTTCTTAACTTAGGAGACTATATATCCCTTTTCATGTATAACATGTCAGTAACTGTTTCAAATCTTTGTAAATCTAATTTTATTTAGAACATCAATTTCACACCTTAAAGAAAGTTGTTATATTTATTAAACACCCTTGGCCTTCATCCAAAAATAATAATTTTTTTCTTCTATGATCTTATATTTCTTCTTCATAATACTTCTTCAATATCCTCATAAATGTTCTCATATATGAACATAAAACGAAATCTTATATCAACCTCATATATTTACAGCCTAGGTTCCATTCTCAATCAGTGAATTATAATTCTAGGTAATCAATTATTATAAATCTCGTAAAACAAAATTTTTATTTTTTACTGTTTCTTATAAGAATAAATAAGATTTGGGCTTTACTTTTAATCATAAACTAAACTCATAAATAGTCTCATATCAAAAGCCACTTAATAACATATCCCGAGATAATTCATTTCACAAGGATCATAATTTTCCTTTGTAAAACTAACATAAACTCAAAATAATAATTTTAAATATCTCCTTAACATTTTATAAATCATAAATAATCACAAAAATGTTTAAGAAATGATAAGTACTTTTCATGACCCAATTACAAGTCTCAACATCTTGTTTAGTCATGTTACACATTTTATTTGGATGCGTTAACTAATTCTATTTTCATTCGAGTTTGATATTAGCTGAAGAAAATCTTTTAGTCTCAAATCTCACTTCTCACTTAAGACAACATCAATATTCTTAAAAGAAATTTTATCACACTCCCATAATAAAAACAAATCAAATAACAATTTCTTATAGCATCACTATTCCGAACAATACCCTTAGTCAGCTTATTCTGTTGTTCCTTTATTCTTATTAATCATATTTACGATAGGATACTTATCCCCGAAATTCCTTGCAGGATCCCCCTCTTCATTTACATCTTGAAGGACCTTTGAACTTAATGCATTAACTTTCATTTGAGATCTGCGTGACATATTTTTTTTTCTAACAACATACCCAATTTAATAAGGTTTATAATATAAACAATAACATCAACTGAACTACTCACAACAAAATCACTGCAAAACATTATGATGATTCTAAATTTTTTTTTTCCACAATCACACTATACTAATTCATTTAATTATTATCTAATGAAAAATAACTAATTCAACAAACTTATTATCCAATGGAATTATAAGAATACTTGATGGAACGGCTGTTGCAAAGGAACACCCATTTTAACTTTGCAACAGCCGTTCCATCCTCCAAAATATATTTTGCTTCATAAACTTTTCTAACTTATCCAAACATTAACACCAATTTAAATGAAATAGTAATCAAATTACACTTGTGCACAATAAAGCTATTTCTTCATTACTTTAATAATCTTGGGTTCCAAATTCCAAATTTTTAACTCTAACCTTTTTACCATTTAGCCATTTTTAACTTTAGTAATCATGGTTACAAAGAGTTGACTCATGCGATTCAGATAAGGATCCAACCTTCTCGATCCTCCTTGCTATTTTTTTTTCCACTTGAACTAGTCTACCCAAAAAGGTTTTCCTTAACATCTTCTCCCAACACCTATCTGTGTTATAGGTGTTGTAATACCTCATCATCCAATACAAACGTTACATTACTAATTTATTACAATTCACATCTTTTCCATACACCTGCATTTCTAGGAGGGCTTTCTTTTTCACTTCTTCTGTTCCTTTTGGACCTAGATCGGTAGGTGAATAACGGAAAATAGTTCTTGCTAGTTTTGCTCTCTTTTTATTAATATACAAAATTTTAAAGTCCTTTACAAGAGCACCACTAATCATATTATTTTCACTTCTATTTATACTAGTCTATTGATCATACTTTGTCCTTGCCATCTTCAGCCAAAGTGAAACAAAATTAAATCCCATGAAATTATTGTAATTATATCCAATTATCAAAATTTTACTTTTATTATTATTATTATTATTATTTTATTCTTAATTAACCTGAAGTCTATAGAATCATAACCTAGGCTCGCTTTGTAATGTATCGACACTTTTAAGCTTTGGTATTAATCCATTCATTAAAATTTGATTTGAAAATTCTTTTGGCACTAAGTATTGATACATTTTCTTTATGTATCCGATCCCTTCTCCTTACAGTATCGATCTGGGCGAGTTCGTAAATAATTTTGAACTCCTTGATTTCAAAAGTATTGATTTTTTCTTCACAAGTATCAAAACTTTCTTTACATGTATCGATACTTACTTTACATGTATCGATATTGTATTCACATATATTGATACTTTCTTTTTTGTCCCTCAATGCTATAATTATATTTTCTAATTGATTCTCTGAATTTCAAATCTTGGTTTCCCTATTAATCTAAATGTCTATATACTCAAAATTTTTAGGCATTCTTAATATCTAAGAACCTCAAATCATTCCCTCATAACTTAGAGTTTACAGAACCTCAAACCTTAGCTTTGATATCACTAAATACAAATACAAAGTCATTCTCACCTTTCATTATATAATATTATACTATTATTATACCTAAATATTTATAATTAACAAAAGTTCTTATACATACAAGTTTATACATATTACGCTCCTTGTCACTTAGCTAATCTATTGATTACATATATCCAAAAATTTCATATATACTTAGTAACCCTTGCTTGCATTCTTTGTCACTTCTACATACTATTCTATGAAAAATAAAATTTTTACAATAAAGGGTGAGATATAATCTCAATAAGTAAACCATGCAAGTTTGCACATGTCGATGTAGTATAAAATATAAATACTCAAACCGATCAATACATTTTTAAACTTTATGATTATATAGAAACCAATTCATAATATAGACATTTTCAGAATGGCTTAGTCAATTAGTGTCACCTACACCCACGGTGGCTTGGATTCAAAACGTGATAACGTATTCCGCTTAAAGCAGACATTCTTTTCATTTTGAATATAACAGAAACGTGCATAACACGTTAAACAAAATTTTGAATAGTACATAAGTCCTATTTTGACAAGCGACTCGGCCAAGTTAGAATAAATATTAACTAACGATTAGTGCCATAAAATCATTTTCATTCATAAAAATTCACATATCGACATCATTTCATATTTAATTTACAAATGCAATATTGGTATATAACATTTAAATCCATAATTCTTTTCTATAATCATTTCATAAAATCACATTTTTTTATCATAACATCAAATATCGCATAGTTTCAAAATATTAAAATGCATGCATGATCTAGTTACTTCTGTTGCCGCTTTCCTCGAGTATATGATTCGTTAATAGTTTGTACCTAGGATCAAATTAACACAATCTATTTTAGTTACACGCTAATTCTCGCCGCTACATTCCTACGACATCCACATTTCTAAAAACAACACTTATGAATTTTCTAAAATAGATTTATTACCATATTTACTTTATTCTATCATTTCATACATATCTATACTTATACATATATAACTTTCAGAAAAACACACATTTGGTAGAAAATTTTTGAATTCATCAAATGTTGCCGTTTTTTGCCAATTCATTTTTCGACAACACTTGCATTATCAATTTTGAACACTCCCAATTATTTTACAAACAAACTTAGCCTACCGAAATCACCGAGATTTAATTCAACTTCAACAAGTCACCATTCCAAACCCACAAAAAATAATTTATCATCATAATTTAACAATATGTATATGTGCATATATATATATATAGATAATATAAAGATTTTCTTCTATTCTTTCTTTCTTTGCCATTTCAAACCTTCACCAATTTATACCATCGTTATAATCATGACATACACATGTTAATAACAATTACAACAATCACCAATTCTACTCATTTAAAATACCATATAACCTTAAAACAATACCATTTTCAATTTCTAAACTTCAATTTAACATTAATAATATCAATTTTATCCCTCTCTAATTTCCTACTACAATTTAGCATTAATAATGTTAATTTGTCTATATCTAATTTCTTACTATAATTAGGCATTAAATCATGAATTTGCTCATCTTTAATTCCTACTACAATCCCATGACATACACATGTTCTAATTTTCACCAATTTCAAATTTTCACCAATTCATACCATTACAACAACATAATAATAAAACTCCCACCAATTTGCATTGTCATAATGACATAATAATAACAATATTCATTTCAAATTTTTTTAATTTCACATGAAAATATAAAGTCTACTATTATTCTAAGCACTAATAATAAAACTTGAAATGGGAAAGATTTAAACTTACCAAAATTTCCCCCTTTTCCTTTTTTTTCTTCTTTTTTTTTTCTTTTTCTTTCTTTCTTTCTTTCTTCTCTACTTCCTTCACTCTTTTCTCTTGTACATATTTTACATATTTTACTTCATTCCTTTTCCAATTTGAAAATATTACTTATTTGATTAATTTAATTACTTGAAAACACTTAGATGATTTGGATGAATTTAACAAATCCAAGGGCAGTCATTTTGCTACCTAATTTTCTACTAACTATTACTAAATATTAATGAATTTAATTACTTAAAACACATGGATGGTTTGGATGAATTCAAGCAATCTAATGACCCTTTTTTTAGCACCAAATTTTTCACTAACTTAGCTTTTCTATTTATCATTATTCAATTTTCAAAACATGCTTAAAATTGTACTAAGTGAATGACTTAGATTAAAGAAAATGGATGGTTAGGATTGTGTAGAGAATTTTGGCAAAATATAATATTTTATTCATTTATTTATTTTCTTTTATCATATATATATATATATATATATATGTTTAAGCTTGGGCTTGGGCTTGGGCTTGGGACTATTTTACTATATATATATATATATATAAACTTGGGCTTGGTCATATTTTATTATACATATATATTTAAGCTTGAGCTTAGGCCTAACTAATTAAATTGGGCCTAAATCATATATATATAATGTATAGCCCACTTAATTATATATATATATATATATTATTTTATTTTATTTTTATCTATAAGTTAAAATTCTAAAAATAACCTTGTTGACAATGAAATTCCAATTCTAGCCTTCATGGCTACTACATTTTCCAATTTTATAAAACTACCTTATAAATTTACTTTATAACATTTTTTAAAATTCTAATACTTAATACTCTATAAAACATATTTAAAATTATGGTAATGGTAATGGTAATAATTATTTAATAGGTATATTAAATCCTACGTTGTTTCCATGTCAACTACACATGCGTAAACTCGGTTAATTTCTCTTACATTCATAATATTATATCGTAAATATATCATGAATGTAAATTCTAATGTATGTAGATAATATCAAGGTTATGAGTTTTATAAAAATTTTGGGTGTTACAATTTAACTCTATTAGCTACACGCATTACATAAGATATATTTAAGTTAAATATTTGAAAAACGTGGGATTCATTAAATATATATTTATTTATGTAATATTATGTTTCAAGAACCCAAGTGATGTGCTGAGTGGGCGCGAGGAGATATAGTGGAAGTGTTTACCCTTCCCTAAGTAGTGAGTAAATTTATATATACCTAATTATGTAAATAGATTGCATGTGATATTTATATGCATGAATGTGCGTTAAATTGTTGAAATGAATGTTTTTCATCTATGATATTGATATTGGGTAAATGTTATAAATGGTCTATGGGTTTTAACATGCTTGTTACACATGCTAAACGGCCAGGGAGGCCTGATTTGTTTATATGACGTGAAAACTTTGATTGAAAATGAATTGATTTAAATTCTACATGTATATTGGTGATGAGGCCGTTAAGGCTGGATATTGTAATATGGCCTTTAGGTTTGTCTACTTATTTACTGTATATACAGAGATGTAACCTATGAACGGACTTATGAGAGACTGTATAGGTGAGTAGAACGGCAGTGGGCCTGTATAAGGGGGATAAGCCATAGTAAGTCCACTGTGTGCCATGCACTTAGGTGCAGTTAAGGGATCTTATGGAAAGTCCTAGTGACTTGATATGATCTTTTTTATTTGACGGATATCGAGAACAATCACTCTATCACCAAGTAACTACTCAGGGCTAACATTAGTGAAATAGGTATTGTTTTCTAATGACATGTTTTGTAAGAGATAAATAGTTTTATAAAGAATGATAAATACTTTTTATATTTATAAATATGTGTTGCATATGGTTTTATGCACAAAAAGCTCACTAATGAATTTCGTCATTACCTTGGCCAAAGTAGCGGTCGGAAAAGTATGGTTGGCCCGATTTGGTTGTTTAAAATGAATGCAGACCATCTTTAAATTGTTTATAGTTATTAGTTATACATGAAAATGAATATATATATATATATATGTACTTTGAGCATGTTAATAACGAAATCCCAATATCATGATTTAGAAATATGTATGCATATATGTATATCTATGTATGTATGCATTTACTCTCTTAATATAGTTGTATACTCACTCTTCACAACTACAGCTTTCAGATTAGGTGCATAGTCGTAGCTGGGCTTGTGATAGCAATTGAGAGCATACGACGCTCTTAGTAGGTTTTCTTATCTTGACTTATAACTATGGTTCAAGTCCACTGGATATGTATTTTAAATGGATATGTATTTTCCTGGGAATATATAATTATTTTGGATTTGTTTTATTTTAGATCTTGAGGGAGGAATTGTAAAACTTATTATTTGTTTTAACCCATATGTAATGTTTTAAATTAATAATTTTATTAATTATACATGTTATGGATGAATTAATCACAGAGATCAATTCTTTAATATTGATAATTCTATGGATGAGAATTCAAATTATAAATTATTTTCAGGTTTTTGGGTGATTGATTTAATAACCTTACAAGCTCTTGTTGTACATTTTGGATATAGAGGGTATATCATGAGGGTCTGTGGTGATTGTCACAGGTGGACCTCAAGGTCGGGGCGTGACAATTTTGGGCGTCTTTTTATATAAAAACCTTGGCCCTTAGTATGGCCATCAGGTCCCACCCAGCCCACACTTGGATTACCGAGTTACTGTCGTTACAGCCTAGTGTCCCTCATGGGCCCACTGATCAAGAATTTATCCCTCGGCTTCTGAGCACCACAGGCCTGGCTACCGAGGTATTTGTTCCTTTTCCTAAGAGAAATTCACCTCCCCCACGTTTTGAACCTGTGACCTCTCGTTTAAGGAGTAATATCTATGAAAGTAAGTATCAGTTATTCTAGTAGAATAACTAGCATAGATTGAGGAAGCCACAACAGAAAGGGCCAAAAGTTGGTCCAAACAAAAATGGTTTTAAAAAAGTCACCTCAAGGCTAAAAAGCCTAAGGCCAAAGTAAAGTATTTCCATTATGGGAAGGAAGGACAATGGAAGAGGAATTGTCTTCTGTACCTTGATAGTCTTAGGAAGGCTAAAGCAGGTACATATAGTTGTTCTATGATTAATTACGAAATAAGTGCTATTTCTGATCATCATTCCTGGATATTAAATTTAATAGCTACATCTCATATTTGTATCTCTTTGCAAGTAATGCAGAATAGTAATAATTGTCAAGTGGCAAGATTGTTTTAAGAATAGCTAATAGAGTGACAGTTGTTACTGAAGCCAAAAGATCTTGCAAGTTGCTATTATTTAGCGGGGACATTTTGAGATTGGACCATGTATTGTATTTTGCTATAACAACTAGAAACATTATTTCTGTTTTTGTACTATGTAAATGTGGTTACGATGTACAATTTACTAAAAATAAATGTTTAATACATTTGATAAATGTATTAGTTGGCAAAGTAATAAATATGAATGGTTTGTATGTCTTTAAATTTAATAATAGTTATTCAATAAAAGTCATTACTAATAAAAGAATTCGTGATAATTTAAATCCTAAATATCTATGGCATCATAGATTAAGTCATATAGAAGAGTGTCGGTTGAATCAGCTTGGAGAAAGTAACTTTTTAGGTATACTGGGTTTGGACCTTTATTTATCTTGTGAATCATGTCTTCAAGGGAAAATAATTAAATCGCCCTTTAAAAGTAAAGGCGAGAGAGCAAATGAACTGTTAGAACTTATACATACGGATATGTGTGGACCATTCAGTACCAAGGCTCGAGTAGGAGTACTTCATTACCTTTACTGATGATATATCACGGTATGGGTATGTGTATTTTATAAAATACAAATCTGAATTCTTTGAAAAGTTCAAAGAATTCAAGAATGAAGTAGAAAATCAAACTAGAAAGAGTATTAAGATTCAATGATTAGATCGCGAAGGAGAATACTTGAGTACAGAGTTCTAAGAATTTTTAAAAGAAAATGGCATTATTTCCCAATTTATTTCTTCTTATACACAACAGTTGAATGGTCTATTAGAAAGGAGGAATCATACCTTATTAGATATAGTGCGATCAATAATGAGTTTTATAGACTTGTTATTATATTTGTGAGGATATGTGTTACAAACTGCTGTGCATATTCTTAAAAAAGTCCCATTAAAATCAGTCTAAAAGACTTTGTATGAGATATTAAGTGAAAAGAAGCTCAGTCTCAACTATATGAGAAGTTAGAGCTGTCCAGCTTATGTTAAACTAGTTAATACTGATAAGCTGGATATAAAATCAGAGAATGGTCAGTTTATTGAATATCCTAAAGATTGTTTAAGATATTATTTTTACTTTTCTTCTGATAAAAAAGTTTCGATTAGTAGAAATGTTCACTTCTTAGAAGAAGAGTTCTTACGAAAAAGTGGTGCGGGAAGAGAAATTGAGCTTAAGAAAGGGTCTTTAGAGGCTCAAATTGACAACGCTGATGCTGGACAGTTTAGTTAGCATACTTCAGTCCTAGTTTCAGCTAAAAAATCTTCTAAAGTATCGCAACCTTTAGAGCAATATAGATTTCTCCATGAGGAATATTTTGAATAGTTCCTAGTAGGAGAAATTGATTATGGTGATGATTTTAAAAGCTGTCCTAGATAGAGATTCTAGAAAATGGCTAGAGGCAATGGATTTTGAGATTCAATTCATGCATGCCAACCAAGTCTGGACACTTGTCGATCCACTAGAAGGAATTGTTTATATTGACTGCAAGTGGATCTTTAAAAGAAAAATTGGTAAGGATGGCAAAATAGAGACTTATAATGCCTGAATAGTAGTGAAAGGGTATACTAAGAAACAATGGTTGGATTATAAGGAAACCTTTTCGCCTATAACTATGATTAAGTCTATCTATATTATGCTAGCCATTGTAGCATACCATGATTATAAGATCTGACAGATGGATGTAAAAATCACATTTCTTAATAGGTATATTAAGGAAACTATTTATATGCAGTAGCCTATAGGTTTTGTATTCATTGTAGATAGAAATACGATATGCAAGTTACATCAATCCATTTATTGATTTAAACCAAGCTTCTAAAAGCTCAAATTTACGATTTGATGAGGTGATCAAATTTTGGTTTTGAAAAAAAACCCAAAAGAACCCTGTGTTTATAAATGGGTTAAAGATCATGGCATCATGTTTCTCATATTATATGTAGATGACATATTTCTAATGGAAAATGACATAGGCATGATAACTGAGGTGAAACTTTGGTTTTCCAAAACCCTCTCAATGAAAGATTTGGCAGAGGCAACCTATGTTCTTGGAATTCGCATCTATAAAGATAGAGTGAAGAGGATAATGGGATTATCCTAAAAATTGTACATAGAGAAAATGTTAAAAAAGTTTAACATTTGCCTTTCAATCATAGTCTTCATCTCTTTAAAGAGATGGGTTCAAAGATCGATGAAGAGGCGCATTGGATGCGTATTATACCTTATACTTTAGCTATAGGTAGTTTGATATACACAATGCTATGTACACGACCTGATATAGCATATGTTGTAAGTGTTACAAGCAGATATCAAGCTAATCTAGGGGAGAAACATTGGTTGGCACTAAAATCAATCCGTAATTACTTAAGAAGGACTATGGATTTAATTATGAGTTGTGGATGTCAAGAGTTGAGCATTTTAAGATACTAAGGTTCTAACTTTTAGTCAAATGTAGATGATAGAAAGTCTACATCCAGATTTATTTTTATATGTAATAGAGGTGTTATCAGTCGAAAGAGTTCCAAGCAGACGACGACAGCGGACTCCACTACAAAAGCTGAGTATATTCTTGCTTCAGAAACTGCAAAGGAGGCTGTTTATATGCACAAGTTCTAATCTAAATTAAGTGTCGTTCTTAGCATGAGTTATCCAATAACTGTGTTATGTGACAACATTGGAGCTATTGCACATGCAAAAGAACCAATAGCACACCAAAAGTTTAAACATATTTAGCTTAAATATCATATTTTGAGCAAATTCGTTAGAGCTAGAGAGATTCTTTTATAGAAAATAGATTCAGCAGATAATGTCGTTGACCCACTCATTAAGGCAATAACATTAAAGCAACTAGACTTACATTTTGAGAAGATGAGCATAAGATACAACAGTGAATGGTTTTAATACAAGTGGGAGATTGTTGATGTATGCCCTAGAACTCATTCATGTTTTCGAGTTCAGGGTTATGAATCTTGTATTATTTAATATTATTAATGAAAGAAGAGTTCTTTATTCACATACATAAACTGCTTTCTTTATTGAATTATACTATATAATAAAGTATGTGTGTGAATTGTTCAGATAATTTATTTAATAGATAAATAAAATTATCAAAATTGTTCCCTACGAATGTGATATTGATTGGGCAATCATATCACATAATGGCATATTAGTGTCGTCGATGAATATCGTGAGATGATATTCGTGCAGGTAACAGTAAAAGTCATGTCATAAGGGCATTAGTATGAAGAAATAGTTAGATAACTATTTTTCGAACGTAACTAAAGAACGATAAATCACGTGGCATGCATGTAGTCAATGATTTATCGTGATATTGTACTAGTGTGCAAAGTGATCTTTTAACTTGAGACATCAAAGTCAGGGCTTATATGGGTGGGTGTAATTCATATAGTGTATATGTACGAGACTAGCCATGTCCTGTATAAAAATCGATATAGTTATACGTTATTTGTATCAGCCTCTAGATGATGGTCAAGATGGAATCCGTTAACTCGATAATTAAAGCAATGTATTAAGAAAGCCTGTAAGGATTTCCTTTATCATAAAAACCAAATTGTATCCACAGTTATAAAAAAATAATTCTCATTCATGGGATCAATATCAACCATTGATCAATTCATCCAAACACATAATATTTGGGGTTGAACTTACATAAGTAATTACATAAAATGTTTAATTTACAAATATATCAAAATTTCCAAAATAAATTTATCTAATGGAACAATATAGATATGAGTCAAAGTGAAAACTTAACCAAAGTACCGAAGGCTCTGAACGGCTACCCGACAAGTACTAATGCGTCTAACCTGAAAGCTGAAATAGGTAAGGGGTGAGTATGTGACTATACTGAGTGAGTAATAAAATACACACATACACACACACACACACACATATATATATATATATGTACACACATTTCTAAATTCTAGATATTATGATTACTTTACAATATACTCAGAATTATATACATATTTCATTTAGCCAAATAACTAGAAAATTGTTTATAGGTATGCATACAGTTTTAAATAAATAAACCGAGCTAGCCAATGTAACTTCAAAACCATTAGTGAGTCTTTCATGCATAAAACCATATACAATGAATTCTTATAAAATATAAAACTATTTTTCATGCTTTACAAAATTATTTATTTCTTGTAAAATATGCATTTATAAAATCACGTTTGTTTGACTGATGTTGGCCCCGAATAGTCACTTGGTGAGACGAGTGATTGTCCTTTAGTATTTTTTAAATTCAAGATATTCCTATCAAACCGCCAGAACTTTCCATAGGGTATCTATAACTACATATCCGTACCCGGTACATAATGGGATTGCCATGGACATTCTCTTTTATACCAGCTTCACTTACCTATGCGGCCTCTCAATAAGTTTTTTCATAGGCTATCTCCTTGTAGCTATAGTAAATAAATAAGCTCACTAGCTATACAACAAACCCCTTGACCATATATCAATATTCGACTTGCTAACCTCATCACCAATATATATACATAATTCAAATCAATTTCAAAGTAATGATATAATCATATAAATCAAATCATGTCTCTAAGGCCATTTCAGCATATATATCAAATAAATAATTAATAGTAGACTAAATAAATATTTTATCCCAATGTCAAAATAAAAACACATATATACAATTTCATTTCAAATTTTCTTTTAACAACAAAATTACTTGTCTAGCACACAAGCATACATATATGTATAATACACATAAATTTACATATTTATGTATGTAATCACTTACAATAAGGGGAGAGTAAACACTTCTACTAAGGGTCCTCGTGCCCACTTAGTCCTCTCTGATTCTCACAATCTAATACCACACATGCAAATAATTTTGACTTTCAATATTCAAATGATTACACATAAATGCATTAAATGCAATACTCTTGGAAAATATGGCTAAAATTTCTTAGTTTGACACATGTCACGAGGCTTAATTAACAAAGGTCATTTATCCTATTTCTAACAATGAAATCTCATGGTCGGCTTATTCCAATTTCACATTTCTATCTAAAACGGATATATATATATATATTCCAAACCAAGTTCTCGAATTAGGCTAAATACTAAAATCTACATTATAAAAGTTATCTATCATATATTTAACCATCAAATACTGTAAATAACGTAATATAACACAATCTACCAGTTTCTATGCGAAAATCAATGGAAATTCTAAATGAACAGTAAATCCTTAAGTTCCAACATGTGCCAAAATCTTAAAATCAAATCTATAACGGGTCAATAAACTTACCGATAACCTGTAGAAGTCTATAGAAACCTTGGATTATCAATTAAACAAAAAATCCATAAATCTCTTTGAAATCCTAGTTTTTCTTCCTTGCTTTCTCTTACTATTTTAAGTCCAAATTGGTACCAAATTGAAAAAAAAAATGATGGATAATGTAACATCCCAAACCTGAGATGTTATCGACAGGTGATAGAATCACCCTATCACCCTAAGCCTTTCACAACCCGTCTAAATATCAATGCAATACATAAATGCACAATATATTTTTATAGACATACTTATGCAACTCAAAGGGTGATATGCCTCCACTGGCACCATATATAGTACAAATGCTTACATTATAATACGTAGTAAAATATATAAATGACTGACTATGCTCATAAATATATTATTCGATGTCAAACTAGACATCATATGACTCAATGAATATTACAATATTGTACATGACGTGAACCCATCAACTCTGGTGATTGCGATGTATATATTTTCCTCAGTTCATGTCTTCATGATGCTGAAATAGTTTATTAGATATAGAATCTTGCAAAACTTGAGAATAGGAGGGGTGAGTATAAAAAGACTCAGTGAGTGGATGCTAATATAATAAAATATTCAAATTAGAAAAATAAATTTTTTCTGTAAATGAATTAAACTCAGAATATTTAATTAGCATTATATTCGAAATTTTCTATAATTAAATCACTGTGAAATTGTAAAGTCATAAAACTACAATTTGCATCACATATAATATTTTTCCCACAGTAACAACATCAAATTCATCACCATTGATGCCTTCATGAAATTTCTTTGGTATTTAGGGGTGTTACATATTACCGTCCCCTTAAATATATCTCCATACAACTCTGGTATCTAGAAGCATTACTTCTCGCTGTCCCTTTAGTTACCTTTGTACAACTCTAGTATCTAGGGGCGTTATGTATCATCGTTTTCCTAAATACATCTCTGTAATCTCTAGTGTCTTGGGACTTTATGTATCGCCATCCCCCAAGTCACTATCACTGCTCTAAAAAATGTAACGTTTGAGATAGGAGAATCTAGAGGCGTTATGTATCGCCATCCCCCTAGTTCTGTGTCAAAAGTTACCCATGTGCACATGATCTTTAAAAAAAAGGGTTAACTTAGTAATATTCAAAACCATCTTAAAAATAATTCTATATTCATAAAATAAATAAATCATATTTGAAAAATCAGCAATCAACACAACATCTCTTTCTCACCTCTCATCATCCAACTCACCATCTATAAGTTTATAATATTCCAATACTTCATCGACATTCTAGAAAACTATTTTAATAACAATAATAATAACAAGTCCAATAAGGACATAACCATATTGTTCATAGACTTAATAAAGCAATAGTCAAAGTGTATTTAGAAAATTAACTGGAATCTCAAGCATATGCATTTCAAATATTAACACAGCTTAAGCATACACTGATCATATCAAATAACAATACTATATATATATATATGATTTATAAATCAACCTTCCATCTCAATGTCTCTCTCTCACATGTCATTGCCCAATTTGCATTTTATAACTTCACAATATTTGACGACGTTCTAAAAAACAGTTTCAACAACTGTAACAATTTTAGCATCCGTCCTTAAAATAATATAGCTCAAATCACAACTCTTAGGTTCACAACAATTCAACACATCCGTAACAACAACTTTAATATTTATAACAATCACAAATTTACAAAGCAGTTATTTTAATTCGAACCACAATTTGTATCTTTACAATGTCGCATCACACTATTGACATTTCCAAGACATGCACCATATTCAATATAGATACCATTTTAAAAAGCAATGATAAATGAAATTTCAAGAATTAAACCATATTTTTTACCATATGTATTCCATCACTAGGTTCAATTAATTTGTTGGAAACATAACTATTTACTCACATGTCATACCCCATCTCAAAGTTCACTATAAGCTACTCACTTTAACAACAGAAATATCAAATGTGTATATATATAATATATCATACACATACATATACTTTGCCAACTCAATTCTACATCACCCTTATATCAAGTTAATAACAAAGCGTATAAATAAGTATCAATACCTTAAAGGCCATTCCCATAACTCGGAACCGTACACATATAAAATACCAGTAATCCAATATATATATATATATATATATCCTAGCACTATTATCAAATCTAAAGGGTTTCTTAAAACCAATAATTGTAAGTTTAGAATTATTTAAAACAACATTAGTCTACTCACTAATTAAGATTTAATCAAGTCATACCAAAGCACGGTCGGTGGGCATTATGATCAACGATCTATAATAACGGCTTATGTTAGGTTTCATGATCATGATTGATTGAATAAATAAATAAATACACATACACTTTACTTCTATAAAACTAAGATAACTTGAATTACTACAGAACCCAAATTGAAATTTCCATTCCGATCGACCAAAGTGATATTTACTGTACAACAAGTAACTTTAAACTTGCGATGTGCTAAATTCAGCAAAGTATCTCAATCTAAATTTTTAATGGCACACTCTATTATGAGTCTAGTTTCTATCACATTTCATGAATTTTGGATTTCTGATCCGATTACTCAAATTATGAACAATTTTTGACACACTACGCAAACAAGATAAGGTACAAAGTATAATAAGACGGTCTACTTTCCTAATTTTTTGGGCATTCATCTTTTAATAAAAAATTCTGATTTTTGACTATGTCATTTCTCATGTGTCTAGTTTTCATAAAATTTTGCGGCTCATCAATCTAAGGTTCAGAACTCATTCAGTTTCTGTTTTTCTAAACACTATTTAAGGATTCAAACAATTAACACTTACTCAATTTTACTCCTAAACTCATCGCCCTTTATTCCGCTAAACTCCGCCACCATTGTATTATGAAATCACACTTCAAATCTACATTCTACAAGCATTAAAATAGCTACCATACTTGCCAAATAAATAAACCATGCATTATCTCTATTATTTTATAAGCAACAAGTCCAATAACATCATTTTCACATGTCATTCATTTACACTTAAGTCTTTACATTTCTTATGCATGTTACATAGCCAAAATAATGCTATTTACATAGGTCATTCACTGCCTTTTATAATCAACACATTCTACCATTATTTTCATACATATAGCATGGCTAAACATTACTATATATTGCCATATACATTCTAACACTGCTAATAACTTCTGCAAGTCCACTCCTTAATTTCACAACAAATCTCTACATGAAACATGCCATTTACAAGCAACATTCACTGTCCTACTATAACCACACTCACTACCATTATTGTCCACTATTACCAATTACATAAATTCTCAATACATATCACAATTGCATTCATCATTTTCCAAAAATTTTAAAACAAATTTAGAGATCTCTTACCTCATTTAGAAGCCCCATTTCCTTACTTTCCATCTTCTTCATTTGCATTTCTATATCTCGTTCAGACATTTCATCGAACATGTGATACCTCCTATTTTCTTTCTTTTGCTCTCTATCTCTCTCTTCTTCACTTTAGTTTCTTCATTTACAACTAAATTCAAATCAATGCCAACAATGTGCAATATACATACGCATTGACTGAACAACCAACCTATTACAGCAGGAAATTTGAAACAAATTCTTCTCCATCCCATCTCTCTTGCTGAATTCATCTTCTCTTCTCATAGGTTTGGGTTCTTCTTCTTCTTCTCGACAAATTTCTTCCTCTCATCTCCTTTCTTGCCGAAATCATCTTCCTTTTCCCTCTCTCCCTCTCTTGAACGGGTTTTCTTCTTTCCCTCATTCTCACAAGTTTGCTCTCTTTCTCCACCATTTGCTCCTTTTCTTCTCTTTTACCCGTTTCCCCTTTCTCCATTCTTCTAGACTTTCTCAACTATTAGCTTTTAAGAAGATAAATAATGAAATGAAAAATGATTTTTATTTATGTACACCCATATGGGCCGAACTTGGGCTTAAATTGGCATGTATATAGGCCAGCCATATTTATTTTAATTTGGGCTTGTTTTACAATTTATTTTTTTCTAAGCCCAAATTGAAGTTGTAATGATTTGAAATTATTAAGTTAATTTTTATCATGCCTCGACTCTAGAGTCCACCTGTGACAATCACCACGGATCTCATGATACACTATCTATACTCAAAATGTATCACAAGAGCCTATAAAACTAATTTGTAATTTACAAACTCCTTAAAACAGTTTATTAATAAGCCTTCCCATCCATGAGATTATCAAAAAATTGATTTACGTGATCAATCCATCCATAATAAGTATAAATTATTTAAAATAACTTTATGTAAATCATTTTACAATCGGGTTGAACAAAATATAAACATTTACATAATCTTTTAATTTACAAAAGTATTACAAGAATCCATTTACATTAATCCAGTGGAACATTCACACATGTGAATTAAGTAAGTAACCTACCCGAAGCGTTGTAGGCTCTCTGTTACTACTCCAAACTCTGCAAGTACTAATGCTTTTAATCTGAAATCTGTAATTGTAAGAAATAAGTATACAACTATACTCAGTGAGTAAATAAAGTATATATATATATATACATACATGCACATGCATTTCCAAATACAGATATTGGGATTATTCTTCAAGATATGCTCAAAGTACATATATAAATATTCGTTTAACTTAAATAATCATTAAATAATTTAAGGGTCTGTTTACGTTTTGAAAAAACAACCAAACGGGCTGGCCATATTTTCTAGACTACTACCTTGGCCAAGGTAACGTCAACAACCATTAGTGAGTCTTTCATGTATAAAACCATATGCAATACATTTTATAAAACTGTAAGTCATTTGTCATGCATATTTGAAAATACTTAACCCGTCTCACTGATGTTGGCCCTAAATAGTCGCTTGGTGACACGAGCGACTGTCTTCTATATTCATCCAATCTATGAGATCCCTATAAAGCCTCTAGGACTTTCCATAGGATCTCTAAATCAACATATAGGTGCTCGACACACGGTGGACTTACCATAGCTTAACTTTCCTTGTACAGCTCCACTGCTGCCCACTTACCTATGAGGTCTCTCATAGGTCTGTCCATAGGTTACTTCCCTGTACATACAGTCAAATAACCGGTCTAATAGCCAAACATCAGGCCCACTGACCATGAATCAATATCCGACTTTATGGCCTCATCACCAATATACATGCTTAAACCAATCAATTGCAATCAATTATTTCAATTCCTTTAAATCAAACCTGGCCTTTCTGGCCCTTTCATTTTCAAACCAAGATCATAAAATGTGTAAATCAATTTTGGCCTCTTGACCATTTTAGCATGTATATTAACATATTTTCAACAGTAGACCAAAAATATAATTCATCCCAATATCAATTTAAAACATGTATAAACAATTTCATTTTAAATTACTTCAATCATAAAACAACTTGATTACACACAAACATACATATATGTATCACACACATATATTTACATATTCATATGTATAAATTTACTCACTATAAGGGGAGTATAATCACTCCCACTAAGGTTCCTTACGCCTACTTAGTCCTTCTCTCAGATTCTCAGAACCTAATACCACACATGTATAATATAGTGAATTTCACGATTCCATACAGTTAAACATATATGAACTAAATGCAATGTTCATGGAAAATATGTCTTAAAACTCTGTAATTGATACATATCACTTTTAGAGGCTTAACTAATGAGGACCATTTATCCGATTTACAGCAATGGAATCCTATGGCCAACTTATTCTAATTCACATTTCCAAGCCATATTTCCACCACAATACTTTAATTAATACTAATTAATATCATTTAACATTTCTTAAACATAAATTATCAAAATTCTAAATTATTCATAACTCGTTATATTCATATTACGAGCTGACTTAGTTCACTTAAGCCTCGTTAATGTGTCAATTAATCATGAACAATGTATGTGCAAAATTGAATATTATAAAATAATTATTTTACCCTTTAGTTCGTAGAATAGGGTTTACAATTTTAAATTGTTTATCTTTTATGTTAAAAAAAAATATTCCAGCACCAAAATTTTATTTTAACCTTTACGTAAAATTTCGGTCGTTACAGGTAATCACTTGGCAATAGAAATTTGCCAGAATAAGTCAAGGATTTAAAGAAATCTTAAAAGATAAAGGGAGATAGAGAGAGAAAAATATTTTCTAAAGAGAGGGAGAGTAATACGAATGAAGAAACACGGGTAATTAATCCCCCCTCATGGGTATATATATATAATTGGACGAAAAGAACAAAATTTCCTTAAGAAATCTTAAAATTTCTTAAACTGCCTGTCGAATTTTACTTAGATTAGCCAAAAGTGTTGATATTTTTAAGCTTAATATCGACTTGTTTTGTGAATGTGTCGATACTTTAAACTCATGTATCGACCCGTTTAATAAAATTTGAATATGAAAATTCTTCGATCCCAAGTATCGATATTTTTACCTTCATGTATCTATCTTTTTTAGAAAAGTATTGATCTAGTTCAACTTGTAAATATTTTTGAACTTTCTAACTTGCAGATTATCGATACATTTTATGAAAGTATCAATACCTTCAACAGGTATCGACCTTCTCAAACCATGTATCGATACTATATGCTTAAACACATATTTCTCACATAAATTTTAAGCTGAAACCATATATTTTATAGAACCAATTCTATTTTCTTTCTGGGGTTTCCGCTCGCTGTTCCCCGTAAAGGTACTGCCCTTAGACCCTGCTCACTAACCGGCTAGCAAGATCGTTGTATACATAAGCGTAGGGTGATATACAAAAACCAAATTTATGCTAAGCCCATAATATTGAGTACACTCAATCTCATACCATGAGCTGAATAAAGCTCAACCAAGCCTCGATAATGTATCAACTAACCATGAACAATGCATTTGTAAAAATAAAAGTCATACAATGATTGTTTAATCCCTATGTTCGAAGAACAGGGTTTACATTAAAAATCTTTAACAAGAGCAAATTTTAGAAAACCCACATGAAAAGTTTGTATTGAAAAGTTCATGACATATTGATCGCCATTTCGTGGAAAAATTGAGACTAAGGCTTAACATCCATTAACCCGTCCTCGATTAGAATTGGACAACGAAAAGATTTTATCCACACAGTATATACAATCAAAATAAGATTTGATAAAGAAATTCTTTATTGTAGTTTAGGGGCTGTGGCACATTGCTAAATGTTTGGATACAACTTATGACAAACCCACAATGATTCTTCATGGTCACTAATATCATTGTGCATTAGAAAGCTATAGTAGAGAGTTAAATATTATCTAGTTGAGGGCTAGCACCTTTAGAAGTAATATGGGACCAAAATATATATAAGTGTTATATATATAGATATATATATTCTTTAAGTTATTAAAAAATTAATCATTTTATACTTTTATGTAATTTAATGTAAGTTATATGCTTAATGGATAATATTGATTATTCAAGGATCAAAATGTTATGGAAAATTATTCTTCATAACCTTGCATTAATTATGAATTAATGCTCCACTAATGCAAACATTATTCTTAATGGATAAGGATGGAAAAATTTATAATTATTGAGTTTGCAAAAGGTTTGTTCAATTAATTACAAATTAATACTCTACTAATATAAATAGTATCCTTAGTTGATAAAGATGACAAATTAGTAATTTTACAAAGGGTTTGCAAAATTAAATAAGTATTTGTCAAAACATCCTAAGTATAAAAGAAGTATTAAATGCAATTCAATTATATTGAGGAAGCATTCTTCACGTCCAAGAGTTGGAAATTGAAGAAAATAGAAACGCTCCCATTTGGCCAAGCTTCCTTCCATGCATTTGGGGGTATAGATTAAAGAGAGCTTATAATTTTAAACTTGTTCTTCATTAAGAAATCAAGCCAAGAAAGTGTATGTTTAATACTTTAGCTTGATTTCAACATATATTTGATAAATGTTATTAATTTGTGCATGTGATGCATGAAATATTTAAGAGTTTTAATGAATGTTTAAGTCATTGAGAAATCCCAACAAAAACATAGTTCATATAAATCACAATAGGACCATCCAATGAGTTTTGAGTCATCAAGAAGCACCCATAAGGCTTTAATCATCTTTAATAAGCACTAGGAATGTAATTCAATACACAATTGATCCCATTGTACTAAAATTCCCAATTATCTATCATCATCATTTTCAATTTCATAATTCATAAACTACCACCAATACACCTATCATCTTTAATATACATAACATTAACTCATAAACCAATCTCTTAACTAAACCCTAAAATTAAAATTTAAGTTTACAATATAATAAACAAATTAACACCAAAATTATATAAATAAAATCAATAGATCAAATTTACCAATCTTCCTTTTCCTTTCACTTTCTTTATTTCTTTTCCTCTTTGGCCATCCCCCCTTATTTCCTTTCCTTATCTCACATTTTTTTCTTTCTTACATATGGAAACTAACATTTTTAATTCCTAATAATTCACCAACTAATCAATAGCCTAGATTTAAAGTTTACAATCCAATGGCTAATATTATGCTAAATTCCTTCCACTTTACTTGGCCAAAAATAAACCAAATTTTTAATCTATTATGTTGCCAAAATTAAACCAACATATTAAACAAATGGACGGCTAAGATTGAAAGTAGAATGGATGGCTAGGATTTAAAGAAAATAAATGGGCTTGAATTTCAAGAAAATAAATGAGCTTGAATTTCATATTTGAGCCTAAGTAAGGTTCATGGGCTCAATCTCTACTATCACACCCCGTACCTAGGGTCTACCCTAACAATCGTCATAGACCCTCACGATACATTCTCTATACTTGGACTATATCAAAAAAGCCTATAAGGCTTTCCTGTCAACCCGTTTTATCTTGAAAACAGTTTATACACAATACATCTCATCTATGGGATCACCATCAAAGAATTGATCTCTATGATTAATTCATCTACAACAAATATCAATTAATAAAAATAACATCATGGAAATCATTTTCTATTCGGGTTGAATAAAATATAAACAATTACAAAATCATTGTCCTCATAAATATTTTACAAGAATTTATTTACATTTATCTAGTGGGATATCTACACCTATGTGTCAAGTAAGAAACCTACTCAGAGCGTTGTAGGCTCTCTACTGCTACCACAAGCTCTGTGAACACTAATGCTCCTACCCTAAAACTGTAATTATGAGGGGTGAGTATACAACTATACCCAGTGAGTAAATACATACATATATATATATATATATATACATACATGCACACGCATTCAAAAATTCTCAGATATTGAGATTTCATTTATGTCATGCTAAAAAATACATATATACATTTTCATTTACAACAAATGACTGTAAATAAATTACAGGTTTGTATTTAATTTTAAAACATTCAAACCAGGCCAGCCATACCATCTTGACCACTACCTTGGCCGAGGTAACGTCAAAAACCATCAGTGAGCTTTCATGCATAAAACCATATGCAATACATTCTTATAAAACAAAAAGTATTTATCAGGCATTGAAAAATCATTTATTTCATATAAAATATGCCTTGATAAAATTAACAGCACGTTTCACTGATGTTAGCCTCAAAGAGTCACTTTGTGATGAAGCGACTGTCCTCGTCATATCCATCAAATCCACGAGATTCCTATTAAGTCGTCAGGACTTTCCATAGGGTCTTTAAATCAGCATATACGTGCTCGGCATACAGTGGGTTTACCATGGCTTAACCTCCCTTACACAGCCCCACTGCGGCCCACTCACTTATGCAACCTCTCATAAGTCCGTCCATAGGCTACCTCCTTGTATTTACAGTAAATAAATAGGCCTAAAGGCCATACAACTAGCCCATTGACCATAAAATAATATTTGGTCTTACCAGCCTCATCACCATATACATGCTTAAAAATAAATCATTTACAATCAACTATTTCCATTCATTTAAATCAAACCCGGCCTTCCTGGACATATCATTTGCAAACAATGATTTAAAATATATAAATCATATCCGTCCTTCCAGGCCATTTTAATATGTATATTTAACAACATTTAATAGCCGACCAAAGATAAAAACATCATAGTATCAATTTAATCACATAAAATACATTATTTTCAAATTTCACTTTAAATTAGAAAGCAGCTTGTTTGATCACACAAGCAATACATATAATATATGAAGCATATATTTAGTATTCATGTATGTAAAAATTTACTCACAACAAGGGGAGGGTAATCACTTTCACTAAGGTTCCTCAAGCCTACTTGGTTCTTTTCCCAGATTCTCAGAACCTAATATCATACATGTATAATATAATGAATTCTACGATTCCATATAGTTGAACATATATACATTAAATGTAACATTCATGGAAAACATGTCTAAAATCTCCTTAATTGACACATATCATTTCTAGAAGTTTAACTAGCGAGGGTTATTTATCCGATTTTCAACAATGAAATCCTATGGCGAACTTATTCTAATTCGTATTTCCAAGCCAAATTTCCATCACAATACCTTAATTAACACTAATTAACATCATTTAACATTTCTTATACACAAATTATTGAAATTTTTAATTACTCAAAACACCTTATATTCATTTCATGAGTTGACTTAGTTCACCAAAGCCTCACTAATGTGTCAATTAATCATGAACAATGCATGTGCGAAATTGAATATTATGAAATGACTATTTTACAATTTAGTTCAAAGAATAGGGTTTACAATTTCTACCCCTCTTAGAAAAATTTTGTCCTTAAAATTTTACATAACAAATACAGTATATTAAATAAAATATACACATTGTTGGGGCATAAAATGCTTGACTCTCAAGTCATGCCCTCGACATTTGCATGCCACCTTATGCATCTTTTACCTTAAATCGATCTTACTCTTCAAAACCTAATACTGCCAATCAACTATCCTCATTGGATAGATCTTATAATTAAGATCACCTCTAAACTTTACTTGATGTGTCTCTAAAATGTGTTAAGGATATAACATGTACTTCTTTAACCTCAAAACAAAGAACACATTGTGATATATTATCAAGTCAGATGGCAACTTTAATCAATAGGCTACTGTGCCTTCATATTCCACTATTATGTACAGTCTACTTAAAACAAGGATACAACTTTCCTTAACTTCAAAAACAAATCACTCTCTTCTAAAGTGATACTCTTTAATATGTCATGTTGTCAACTTTATTTTTAGAGCTTTTGTCGATGATCAACATAAGACTTTTGTCGATGATCAACATAAGACTTTTGTCTGTCTTATACCACCTATATGTTCTTCTAAATAATCTTATTCTTCTCAGTAAAGGTCTTTATTAATTCAACTTTCTCTAACTTATCATAAAAGTGTTATTATTATCAAAATACACCTTAATATAAAAGTATTCCTCGCTCTCCACTGTATAAGTTTCATTCCAAGCCATGCTAATTCTAGCTGAATAACTATTATTTTATATTAATTTCATCAACAACAGGTGCATATCACAGCTACCTTAAAGCTTTGTAATGCATGCCCAATGAAAGGTTAAATCCTTTAAAGTCTGATATAGTCCGTCCCATTGCCCTCTTTTTTTTTCTCAAACATAAAACAATTGATCAATTTAGTGATCAGACAATGAAGCACTCTTAACCACTAACAGGGTATTATGTTTGTTGGAGATATGCCCTAGATCCAATCGTGTCATGCAGTCTAGGGATATCATCCTTATGTATATATGTATTATTG
>JAXCLQ010031998.1:0-15053 GCA_035584115.1 Cedrela odorata | reverse complement strand
AATTGGAAACAAAATGACTATGGAATTTTTGTGGGAAAATTAAGCTCGAAAACTATAAGGCACTAGTGAGCAAACCATTCAATTTACATCATTAAAGACAATTACCAAAAAAGTAAGATAAGGAAGTTCAACTTTTAGAATCTACTTGCATTCATTAGAGGGAGTGTCACAGTTATATGTCCACAAAGACATAACATATATTGGAAGAATATGCTGACATTTTCAAAAAGAGAAATTGATCACCACATTCCACTTAAGGAAGGCATCGAACCAGTCAATGTACAACCTTATAGGCATGCCTATTTCCAAAAAGTTGAAATTGAAAAATAAGTTTTTGACATGTTAAAATTAGGGCTTATAAGACCTAGTACTAGTCTATTTTCATCTCCTATTCTATTGGTTAAAAAGAAAGATGGAACTTGGCATTTTTGCACTAATTGTAGAGCTCTTAATGCAATCATTATTAAGGATCGATTTGATGATATCATGTTATTAATTGAAATATAAAATTGATGATATCATAATATGTAATCATGTGTTTTCGATGATGACTAAACTTCTTGTAATGTTAAGTAAAATTATGATGATAAAATGAATTTAAGTATGTTAAGAATCAAGAAAAACTATTTGTAATTGTGCTTGTGTTCAAACTAAACAAAATCTGTGAAAAGTGTATCTTTAGTTTCACAGGATCGATACCTTAGCAAATCAGATCGATACCTCAACAAATCAAATCAATACGTTTATGAAAGATCGACACCTGAAAGCAAAAAGATTAATATATCTGCAAGTCAGTAGCTTCAGATAGAATAACCAAGCAAAGCAGATCGATACCCTTATTAATCGAATTGATACCCTTATCAATCAGATTGATACATTTTAAAACGATCGACACAAGGAAGTGAATAAATTGATATATGCAAAGACAAAAGCTTAAGATGAAATCACCAAGTAAAATAGATCGATACCTGAGTTTAAGGAGATCGATACATGGCAATTCCAGAAGTTCAAAATAATTACAGAGCAGACCAGATCGATACACGAGTTCAAGGAGATCGATACATGACAATTCCAGAGAGTTGTAAAATAATTACAGAGCTGACTAGATCGATTCCTGATTTCAAGGAGATCAATACATGACAATTCTAGAAAGTTACTAAATAATTACGGAGCAGAGTAGATTGATACTAAGATAAAAGAGATTGATACGTTTCAATTCTAGAGAATTGAAAATTATTTATGAAGTAAACCAGATCGATATATAAGGAGAGAAATGAATTTTTAAAACATTTGTATTGAAGCAGACCATAATTATTATTTTGAATTGTATTGGGTTTATCTTTATCCGAATCAAACCAAAATAGAAGTGGGTTTTTCTTTACCTGGACAAAAGGAAGTGTAAGGTTGTTCTTCACTTTAGAAGGATTTGTATTGGGTTTTACTTGATCCGTATAAACAAGATGATATTAGAACCTCGATGGTAACTCAAAGACGAGAGAATGAAGTTAGGCGGACATTGCTGAACCATTATAAATCAGTGTTTGCTTTCTCTCTTTACTATTTTATTTAGTTCATTGCATTACATATGTTTTTATCTTCAAATTTTTAAATAACTCAATTCATATTCTCTACTGTGCTTTAGATAGAGTTGAATTCAATAGGATTTTAGGATGTGAAATGGCTAAGTCTATTTAGGACATGCTAGAGGTCACACATGATGGAACAAGTAGAGTTAAAGACTCAAAAATTAGTATATTAGTTTATGATTATGAGTTAGTTAAAATGAAACTGCATGAAAACATAGAGGACATGTTTACTCGCTTTACTGATATAACTAATGAATTAAAAGCTCTTGGTGGATTTTATTCAAATGCAGATATCGTCACTAAAATTCTAAGGAGTCTATCTAAAAGCTGAAAAGTCAAGGTGACAGCAATTAGAGAAGTAAAGGACTTAAAAACGTTGCCTCTTGAGGAGCTTCTCGGATCGCTCATGACGTATGAACTGGAAGGTAGATGAAATGATGATGAAAATAGAGAAAAGGGTAGAAAGAATGTCGCCTTAAAGAGCACAATAAAAGAAGAAGATGAAGATGAAAGTGAACAAGATTTCGATGAAGATGAGTTTCTTTTCATGGCCAGAAAATTCAAAAAGTACTTCAACAAAGAATAGACCAAGGGAAGAAATTGAAAAAGAAGAGATCATCCGAGAAAAGAAAAATTCAAAATAACAATGAAAATGAGAAAGAGAAGGAAAAAAAAAGAGATATGATATGCTATGAGTGCAAAAAACCAGGACATACAAGACCCAAATGTCTTCTAAAGAAAGATAAGAAGGATAAGAAAAAGAAGAAAGCGATGAAAGTGACGTGGGATGACTCTTCAAGTGAAGAAAGCACTTTATCATAGAAAAATGAGCAAGCAAACTTCTACCTTATGGGAAAACAAGAAAATGAGGTAACTTCCCGGGATCAAAATTCTTTATATTATGATACATGCTTTAGTAGTGATAGTGATAATCTATTAGATGACGATTTGGGTGCATTATATGAAGAACTTAGGGATAACTTTTAGGAATTGTATGCAAAGTATACAAAAGTAAAGAAAAAGAATCCCACGATGACAATAGAAATTAATTCATTGAATTTAAAAATTAAAGAATTTGAATGTAAAAATGAATATAGCATACTTAGGGAATATGAAGCATTAAAAGATGAAAACAAAATCTTGAAGGATAAAATAATTTCCTTTAAAAGGGTGTTAGCAAAATTTACACAAAGGAATGAATCGTTAGCTAAACTTTTAAGTAGTCAAAGACTTGTATTTAATAAAGCCGGACTTAGATACAAACTAGGAACTAAACAAAAGGCTTATGCAAATTATTTTGAGAAATCCTCTCAACAAATTACTTCATCCATTACATGTCATTATTGTAATAGGAAATTGTATTACATTAACACATGTCAATATAAGAAAAATGCATACAATGAACCTAAGATGATGTAGATACTTGAGGGTACAAAACTCAAAGAAATTATGCGTGCTAAAATAGCCAAGATCTTCAAGGGTAGAACTAATATTTATAGACCCAAAGTCATTTGGGTATCAAAATAAATCTTTCTATTGTGTAAGTACCTCATGTGAAGAGCAACAAGTATAAGAAGAAGTGGCTTCTAGATAGCTGTTGCTCAAGGCATATGATGGGAAACGAAAGACTATTTCTCTATTTAAAGAAAGAGGAACGAAAAAATATAATCTTTGGAGATAATAACTAAGGCAAGGTGAAAGGTATTTCAACTATAAGTATCAATTCAATTTTAATTAAAGATATCTTATATGTTGAAGGTTTGAAATACAACTTACTTGGTATTAGTCTATTGTGTGATTATGGATATAAAATTGTTTTTCTTAAAAATGATTGTGAAGTGTTAGATGAGCATGAAAATAAATTATTTTATGCACCTAAAAACAATGATATGTACATCATAGAACTAGAAAACTTGGATGAAGTGAATAATATTTGCTCGCAAGTTCTATATAATGACTTTTGGAAGTGGCATAGATGGTTAGAACATTTTAGTATGGATCTCTTGCGAAAAGTAGCTAAATAAGGCTTATTAGGAGACCTCTCTAAGCTAAATTTCACAAAAGACAAAATATGTGGTCCTTGCTAACTAGGAAAACAAATCAAAACATCTTTCAATTCCAAGAACTTAGTTTCCACAACAATACCATTAGAACTTTTACATATGGATCTTTTTGGATGAAATAAGGTTGCTTCTTTGGGAGGAAAATATTACGCATATGTAATCTTGGATGATTACTCTAGATTCACTTGGGTATTCTTCTTAGATAGCAAAAGTAATACATTTGAAACATTTGAAAAATACTAAAAAAGAATTCAAAATGAAATTGGGTACAAAATTGTCAAAATTGTATTTTTAAATGACTTTATAAATGAAGAAGTTTATGTAGAATAACTTTCCGGATTTGAAAACTATAAATTTCCAATTTATATTTACAAACTCACTAAGACACTTTATGGTCTAAAATAAATACCTAAAGCTTAGTACAAAAAACTTAATGAATTTTTATTAAGACATAATTTTGTGAGGGGGAGCATTGATACTATACTTTTTTTTATCAAAACCAAATATAATAATATTTTATTAGCTCAATTTTATGTTGATAATATCATCTTTGGAAGCACAAATGAGTCCTTGTGCATTGAATTTTCAAATATTGTAAAAGGTGAATTTGAAATGAATATGATGGGAGAGTTAAATTTATTTTTGGGATCTTAAATTAAACAAATAAATGATGGAATTTATATCTCTCAATTAAAATATATTAAAGAATTTTTAAAGAAATTTAATATGATAGAGGGTAAGCCCATTCAAATTTCTATGAGCACTTCTACTTCTTTAAATAAAGATGAAATAGTAAAGAATGTGGACCAAAAATTATAAAGATGAATGATAGGTTTATTATTTTATTTAACCGCCTATAGACTCGACATTCTCTATTGAATTTGTGTATGTGCTAGATTTCAATCGAATCCTAAGGAATCGCACCTTGTAGCGGTAAAACGAATATTTAGATACTTAGAAGTCATACTTAACTTAAGATTGTTTTATTCAAAGGATGATGAGTTTAGTTTAAAGGGATAATCGGATGCCGATTATGAAGGATGCAAAGTGGATAAAAAAAGCATAAATGGTACATGCTATTTTCTAGGAAATGCATTAATACCTTGGTTTAGCAAGAAATAAAGTACAGTCGCATTATCAACTACTAAAGCAGAGTATATTTCAGTAGGTTGTTGTTGTGCTCAACTTCTATGGATTAAACACTAATTACTAGACTATGGATTAGAATTTAGTCAAATCTCCATTTTATGTGATAACACAAGTGTCATAAATCTGACTAAGAATCCCGTGCATCACTCAAGAACCAAGCACATAGAAATTCGACATCACTTCATTAGAGATCATGTTAGTAAAAGAGATGTTTGTCTAGAATATGTCAACACAAATCTTCAATTAGCTGACATCTTCATTAAACCACTTGATAATAATCGTTTCTGTGCATTTAGAAATGAATTAGGAATAATGAAAATTGATTGATTGATGTTTGAATCTGTTTATGCTTGATTTTGGTTAATTTTTTGATTTTGAGTGCAAAAGGGTCGATAAATAATTCTACATGTATTGATACCTTGACAAAGGATCAATATATTTCTGTAAATATATCGATATCTTTAAAGAATTTAGATTCAATATTGATACAATTGATATCGTATATCGATACTAAGCTAGAGCTCCAGCGCGTACTGATACTTTACATATATGTATCAATATGCTAGATTATAATGGATACACAATAAATGTATATTTTTCAAGTTAAGCGAGAAATTCAAATTTTCAAAATTAACTCCTAAAACTTTGGTGCATGGCTGACAATTGTCATCATGCCATAATGTATCGATATCTTGCTACAAAATATCAATATTTCGATAAAATGTATCGATATTTTACTGTTTTTCATTAAATATATCGATACCTCTTGAAGTTAAATTGATACATCTTTTCAGATCTAAAAACAAATCGATACGTCTCTTAAGTGTATCGATACCTTTACACGATTTTACATCTAAATAAGACAAATACCAAAAAGTTTCACTCATTCAAAACCCAAGCTTTTTGAAATAAAAAATTCCAGCTCTCTGAATCTCTCAAACTCTTCTAGAACAAATTCGAAAATGTCTAAGACAAAGAATCCAGAAGTTGGACAAAGAAAGAAACTTCAAATGAATGAACCTTCATCCTCTGATCCAGATTTCCAAAACCGAGAGGCAAACGATCGATACCTCTCCCTCTACCTAAAACCAAAAGTAGCTTCTGGATGAGTTCTTGATTTCAACCTTTTACTCTCCATCAAATTTCCGTACTTGAAAATATTCGAAAACTTTGGATGGATTAACTACCTCAACCTACGAGGAAAATATTTTGAAAGCCTTGTCAAAATGTTTTATTCAAATCTGGATGCCAAGAACCCTTACACAAGGCAAGAATGACAAAATTCACAAGCATCATACGAGGACATTCATTCCAGGTGAATGCCAGTGTTCTGTCCTGCATAACTCATGTACCAGAAGGGGGCATCTCTTATTCAGCAAGTGCGTTTCAACCCCTCGAAGCGTGCAAAGTAATTTTCAAAGATCCAAACATGTAGTGGATGTAGAGTATTATGAATGGAAAATGACCTAATTTGATTTCATGGATTTTAAATGCAATGGTGAGGAAACCATGTCAAAAGCTAACCACTTTCACTATGGGTATATGATTTTAGCCATCATCCACAAGAGTCTGTCCTGGATCCATGCTGAGACAAACACTATAGAGCTCCAGCTACTTCTGCGTTATCAGAGACCACACTCCGGCATATGCATATGAGCAAAAAGCATATGGGGAGTGGATGCTTTAGGTTCGTTATAAACATATGCATACTAGGGGTCAAGGCAAGCCACATGAGTAACCAGCCACTAAACCTGTACTTCGACCAGTAGATAATTTACTGACACTAATAAATGTGCCTGAGACCCTATTTCTGATAGCACCAGACTCATAATCACTTTCATCGACAGCACTAATGTCTATCTTGGAGGACATAAGAGCCAAGATGACACAAATAAAAGAGCAATTAGGCACCGCAATGGCAAACTTTGATGATTGGCTCACTGGAATTGAAACCATGGTCGCTTCTCAGATGCATAAGATTAAAGAGCATCTCGGGTGGACTAATCAGGGCATTACACAATTTGGATGCTTTGGACTTCAGTTTCAGAGCGAAACTAGGCGATTCATATAGAGTTTAGCCAGAGCCTCCACACCTGCACCATAATATCGCGACCTTATAGCCTCTACCTTCGGACCTCGACCATCTCTCATCCTGTCTAATTAGACATTAATATCGATATTTTGGGATGTTTCGGATGATATTGTGCCAGGTTGTCTGTAGTTATGTTATTATCTATGCAGTGCTAGTGTTTTGTGATTTTGTAACCTTACATTGTACTGATGATGAAATGAGAACTGAAATTTTCATGTCTTCCCTTGTGATTTTTAATCTTTTGTGATTTGTTAACTATTGTTTGACTACATGTGTTCTTTAAATTTCTTCTTTGATTGCTGACAAAAAGGGGAGAAGTGAACTAAAATTGTTGAATTGAAATCAAATGTGAAACCATAGCAAATAGGGGGAGAAGTAAAAGAATAAGGGGGAGAGAAATGAATTTTTAAAATATAACAAAAAAGGGGAATAAAACCTTAAAACTTACTTATTTTGTCATTATAAAAAAAAAGGAGATTGATGATATCATGTTATTAATTGAAATATAAAATTGATGATATCATAATATATAATAGTGTATTTTTGATGATGACTGAACTTATTGTAATGTTAAGTAAAATCATAATGATAAAATGAATTTAAGTATGTTGAGAATCAAGAAAAACTATTTATATTATGCTTGTGTTCAAACTAAACAAAATATGTGGAAAGTATATTTTTAGCTTCACAGGATCGATATTTGGACCCAAAGGATCGATACCTTAGCAAATTAGATCGATAACTCAACAAATCATATCGAAACATTTATGAAAGATCGACACCTGAAGCAAAAAGATTGATATCCTACAAGTTAGTAGCTTCAGATGGAATAACCAAGCAAAGTAAATCGATACCCTGATCAATCGAATCGAGATATTTTAAGAAAATCGACACAAAGAAGTAACTAGATTGATATACGCAAAGATAGAAGCTTAAGAAGAAATCACCAAGTCAAATAGATTGATACTTAAGTTTAAGGAGATCGATACATGACAATTTTAAAGAGTTGTAAAATAATTACGGAGCAGATCAGATCGATACATGGTAATTCTTGAGAGTTGCAAAATAATTACAGAGCAGACCAGATCGATACCTGAGTTCAAGGAGATCGATACATAATAATTTTAGAGAGTTACAAAATAATTATGGAGCAAACCAGATCGATGCTAAGATAGAATTGATCTATAAGTTTCAATTTCAGATAATTGAAAATTATTTACAAAGTGAACTAGATCGATACTCGTAATTAAAGACTAACTCAAATTCAATTTTCGTACAAACGGATCGATACATTACAAAAATGATTGATACTTCCTGACGTTTTTAAGCTCAACGGTAACTTCTACAACATTTATGGCGGATATTAAATACACCTAATCAAGCTGTTAGATATTAGGGTCTTCACAAAAATAATAAATATAAATAGAATAGAAGAAGACAAAGGGAATAACAGAGCTTATTATGATTATTGCTGAAAATTATTAAGACATTCTCAAGTTAAATAGTGTTTCTCTTTTAACTGCAACAAATCTTTATTCCTTTCTGTGAGAGAAAATTTATTAAACCAGAATTATTTTTCTAAATTGTATTGGGTTCATTTTACTCGAATTAAACAAAAATAAAAGTGAGTTTCTTTTTATCAGAGAAAAAGGAAGTGTAAGATTACATTTCACTTCAGAAGATTTAGTATTGAGTTTCACTTAACCCGTATAAACAAGGTGATATTAGAACCTTAGTAGTGACTCAAAGCTGAGAGAGTGGACATAGGTAGACATTGGCGGACCACTATAAATCAGTGTTTGTTTTCTCTCTCTATTGTTTTATTTAGTTCATTGCATTACATATATTTTTATCTTCAAATTTTTAAATAACTCAATTCATCCCTCTCTTGAGTGTTGCCAACTAGGCCAACACGATTTCCTATTTCCACAATTGATGACATATTAGATGAACTTTATGGGCAACTTACTTTTTCAAATTAGATATAAGGGCTAGCTATCATCTAGTACAAGTAAATCCCTCAGATATTCCTAAAATTACTTTTCGTACTCATAATGGTCATTATGAATATTTAGTTATGTCTTTCAGTCTTTGCAATGCGCCATCAACTGTTAAGGCTATTATGAACTCCATATTTCTCCCTTTATCTTCGTAAATTCATCTTAGTTTTTTTTTTTAATGACATTTTAATTTATAGCCCTTATTGGATCATGCATCTCAAACATGTTCAAAAAACTTTAGAAATTTTAAGGCATAACTAATTTTTCCTTAAAGTCAACAAATTTGTGTTTGGACAACAGGAGTTAGAATATTTGGGACATATTGTTACTTTCCAAGGAGTAAAAGTGGACCAAGGAAAAATTCAAGCAATGATTGATTGGCCTAGAACGACTAATATTTAAGAATTGCATGGTTTTTTAGATTTTACAGGATATTACAAAAAATTTGTCCGTCATTATGGCATATTGGCTAGATCACTCACCAATCTTTTGAAGAAAGGGCAATTTAGATGGACAGATGAAACAGAAGTTGCATTTAAGTCCCTTAAACAGGCCATAACATCCACTCTGACTCTTGCAATGCCTAATTTTAGTAAACCCTTTGTTATCGAATTAGATGCTTTAGGTGAAGGAATTGGTGCAGTTTTATCCCAACAAAACAAATCGATTGCCTTCATGAGTAGAGCTTTGGGAATTTCCAAACGGTCATGGTTTACATATGCCAAAGAGATGCTAGTCATTATCGAAGCAATACGAGTTTGGTGACCATATCTGTTAGGTAGGAAGTTCTTCATACGAACTGACTAACGTAGCCTAAAATATTTGTTAGAACAGCATGTGAGGACCCCATAATAGCAAAAATGGGTGGCTATGTTGCTTGGATATGGTTATGAGATACATTACAAACTAGGCCAAGCAAATTTAGCAGCGGATGCCCTTTCTCGAGTATCTGAAAGCATAGTTTTTAATGCCTTATCTATTTTGCAGATTGATTTATGGGTAAAATTAAAGGTACAGCTATTGGACACCCCTATATGGAAAAAATTAGTAAGTTGGCTACTGAAAAACTAGGAACACCTTATACATGGCGTAATGAACTGATCTTCTACAACAATCAAGTCGTTGTGCCTTCCCACTCTTCCATAATTGACCACTTATTGAAAGAATTCCATGATTCTCCAATTGGGGGTCGCTCAGGCGAACAAACATTTAAATGATTCACTCAACAATTTTATTGGCCTTTTATGTATCAGATGGTTCACAAGTACGTATCATTATGTAATATTTGCCAACAAGCCAAGGTGTCAACATTAGCACCAACGGGTCTCCTACAGCCCCTACCTATTCTAGACAAAGTTTAGGATGATATCACCATGGATTTCATTAAAGGACTTCCCCTATCCAACAACAAAAATACAATCCTAGTTCTGGTAGACTGACTTAGCAAATCGACACATTTTATGGCTTTGGCTCATCTATTTACTGCAAAGACTATGGCAAAAAAATTTGTGGAATGTGTGGTTAAGTTTTGTGGAATACCAAAATCAATTGTTAATGATCGTGACCTAGTTTTCATCAGTAAATTTTGGCAGGAATTCTTCAATTTATCTCAAACCCAACTAAAAATGAGTTTCACCTACCACTCTCAAATAGACGGATAATTAAAGGTGGTCAATCAATGTGTAGAACAATATTTATGTTACATGATCCATCAACAACCCCAAAAATGTAGCAGTCTTCTTCCATAGGCAAAATTTTGGTATAACACAACTTACCATATTTCCACGGGAATGACACCCTTTCAGGCATTATATGGTCGGTTACCCCCAACTATTCCTCATTATCAGATTGGACAATCGCCAGTTGATGAGGTTGATCAACAGCTCATATCCCGCGATGTTTTGCTCTGCCAATTAAAGGAAATTTTGTATGCAACAAATAATCGAATGAAGCAAGTGGCTGATTTTAAATAGCGTGACATTGAATTTCAAGAAGGAGATTTAGTATTCCTAAAACTTCATCCTTATCAGAAACAGATAGTCTTTAGATGCATATCTCAAAAATTAGCTAGTCAATTTTATGAGCCAGATCTAATTGAGAAACGTATAGGCAAAGTGGTTTACCAACTCAAGCTACTAGGAGGATCCCATATCCATCATGTTTTTCATGTTTCTTTACTTAAGAAAAAATTGGGGGAGTCATGTTCTCTCGGTTCTATTTTACCACCAATTTCTGATGAGGGACAAATTGTGTTAACCCTAAAGTTATTTTGGAAACCCATTAAGATCAAACAAGGATCTCGTTTTGTTGAAGAAAGCCTTGTAAAATGGCAAGGCTTGCCATTAGAAGAAGCTACATGGGAATAAACCGATCGTCTTCCAGACAAGTTTCAGACCATGGATCTTGAGGACAAGTATCCAGTAAAAGAGGGGGGTATTGATAAAGCTGTTCCACGTTGCTCCTACCTGTTAGTTATATGCCCTAGATCTAATAAGGATAAAAATGTAATTGTACATTATTGTATTGATTAATAAAATTAGTAATTTATTTATAAGTTTTGCCTACGTTGACTACTTATATATAAAGTCCTTAGAATGACAATTAGAGAAATTAACTTAAGTTTAGTTTATGAGATCCCGCATTCTTAAATGTTCCCAATCGTAGGATTATCAACACGAGGACATTAATAAATCCATATTAGATCGGCATATGTTATGTCTGCTTCTTTAGAGAATGAAGGTAGCTGATCTTACAAGTTATTAGTGAAGGTGTTCACTTAGTCTAACATATGGATACTTATTAGAGAACAAGTTCATTGAACTGATCCGCATGGGAAACCCCTATGGAGTGCTATCCACATGTCTATGGGATTTCTCTTAATTACGATAGTATGACTGATCCTTGGACTTGAGATCTTTATGGTATCTTGTTTGTGGATTATATATGCTTTGACATTACACCTCCGTTATCCATAACGAGATTGTGCATAGGGTAATGATTGGGTAATATGAGAAGCACGCGAAGGTTGTGAGAGATCAATAAAGGGTTTGTCGCTCTGGACAACATAGAGTCAATATCCCAAGAGGCGCCATTTTGACATAAGTGATAATATAAGTTCATAGTCATAGTGAGTTCTGAAAGGAGTTTCAGAAATTCTAAAATTATATTATCAACTTTAGTCAAAAGTTTCAATAATCATGATATAATAGAGTAGACATTTTCCATACTCTATAATCTTTGGTGGGATATGTATAAGGCGAAAGGATTGTATCATACGGTAATTGTATACGGACTAAGTTTTACTAATTTTAATATTTTTTCTCAATTGGGGGTCATGACATATTACTAGATGTCGCTCTTGATTTATGGAAATTAGTTTCTTAACTAAAGAGTTAACTGAGGATAAATTAATTAGATTAATTTATCTAGACTTAAGAAATCTATAACTATCTCCATTGTCAATATAAGAAAGTACCTAATGAGTTACACACTAAAAGGTATTGGGAATTAAGGTTAAATTATGTAAATAAATGATTAAGGACTTAATTGTTAAGTTTAAATCTTTAAGGGTTTATTTAATAGTTTTAAAAACTATTTGGGATTAAATTATAATTATACAAAATATTTGTATTTAATTATAGGTTTTCTAATTTGATTGAGATGATATTATTTAATTAATTAAATTAATTAAATAATATTTATTTTAAAAATTAATTAAGATAATATTATTTAATTAATTAGATTAATTAAATAATATTTAAATTTTAAAATAGATTACTAATAAGATTAGGAATTTATTTAATGACTTTTTAAATAGGATTTAAAAGGTCAAAATATAAAACCTATATAAACCTTTGTTTTGACCATAAAACGTACGTGAATGCGAAGAAAAAGTTTTCTTCAAGAATTGAGAGGAAATTTTTTTAGTCAAAAACTCTTAACTTTATCTTTTTCAAATACTAGTATTCATAAAAAGACACAGTACATAATTAAGATTTAGTAAAATATTAAAACATTAATTCTCTACCTTGTGTGGATTACCATTAGAGGCCACACACTTGGGTGGCTAATCTAGAAAAAGATATTTGCATAGTCTTCATATTTGAGCCATAACTTTTGGTTCAGATATCAAATTAATACGATTCAAGAAGATCTGGAAAGAAAACTCGAAGATATACAATTTTTTATTTCGCGAAGAAATCCATATTCAAACGTTTTGAAGGTCAAAACGGTAATTATAGATACGGATCTGTAGAAAATCTGATAAAGTCTTAATTTATCTCCATTGCTGGTGAAAATCTAAGGTAAGATTTTAATCCTATATTTTATATTTAATTGATATTATAAAGTATGTTAAATAATGTGATTTTGGCATGCTAATTAATGAACATTAATTAATATAATTAAAATATAAAGTAATTTTTTTAAATTTCCATAGCATATAATATACTTGATTCCCAACACTACCGACTTCTGAAACCATGTCGCTTCCACCGACTTCTGAAACAAAACTCAAAGTACATAGGGCAATAATAGTGGGTATGCAAAAATGTCAAACTTTGTAGACGTGTGGCTAACTTTGTGGACGTGGAAGTTATTGTATTTGATTTTTATTAGTTGTAATCTCGCAAATAATCTGTTATTTTATTAACAGGATCGAAAGCGTAGAACAAGAAGTTAAAAATTTTATCTATATAAACTTGGCTGCATTGCATGAGAAGAGATATAAAAAATATCTTCATTTTTTTTTTTTCATCTAATAAAATCACAATCTCTCATTTTTTTTTTTTTTAGCTTTGATTGGGACCTTTATCAGCACCCATAATCAATAAATTTTGAAAATGAGTTATTATTTCGAGCTCCATTGTAAATGTTAAAATAATTCTCAATTAAACTCTTTCTAGAAAATATTTTGACTTTTTGTTTCTGCACCCATATAAATATTTATAACATCTAATTTTTTTTATTTAAAATAAATATTTTAAAATAAATTAAAATTCAAAAATAAAAGATTCCCGATCTTGTATTAATAGGCAAACTTTTGCAAAGTTTATATATATAGCATATATTTGCATATTCTTAATTTATCGATTTTGTTGTGTCTGTGAGGAGACCAGCAAAGACAGAACAAAAGATGTCTGTGTTGTTTGTTATTTTGAGAGAATGATATATCGCTGTTTGAAGTTACATATAACAAGACTTTATTAAACAACGGAGAAAGACAACACTGCAATGACTCGTACACAAGATAAACAAATTTTAAAAAACAATAGTAACAATTCTGGGGAAAAAGACGAACTGGAAGTCCTTTCTCCGGCATTAAATTCGGATTTCTGATCATCTTTTCATCTGTTCATCTGGTATCAACTTCTCCCACCTGAATTTTCTGACCAGATTGTAAAAGAAACAAGCAAATTCAATCGAGCAAATTCTTTTCCAGGACAAATGTGTGGACCTACTCCAAAAGGAACGTAAGAGAAAGGAACAAGCTCGTTTCCTTGGAATCTTGATGGCTCAAATTTTTCTGGCTCTGGAAAATATTTTGGGTCTTTATGTGCTGCATTTACTGCCCAGTGTAACTGTGTCAACGATCAACAAATTACAGATTATCTACAACTTATACCAATTGATCTTACATAGGAAGAATTTTAATACAATGAAACTGACAATTTTTATTTTTTATTTTTGTCTTTTAGCTGTTAATGGACTTTATAGGAAAAAATTTAGAAACATCGCTAACGTTTGAAAACAAATTATTTTACTCAATTTTGAAAAATAGTCAGATAGGTCTTCAATGTTTCACTCCATTCTTAACACTTTACTTAAGACATTCCATGTGTACTTCATCCTTTTAAGTCCTCAAAGTTCAACAATTCCTCTGGCCCTTTAGAATTTGCTATTTCCATTTGCTCTAACACATGCACAAAGAAAAAAAAATCAATCTAAAATTTGCGCACCTTAAAAAATTATCAAACATTATATACACACACGCCTATGCATATAAAAATTATTAAATATGGACGTTCTGACATTGTAAAATCTGAATTTGATGCTATATATGTTAATGTGGTTTAGCGTCAAATTTAAATTTTATAATGTATTCACGTCTATACTGAACACAGACTAGTCATATATACATGCATATATATATATATATATATAT
>JAXCLQ010031978.1:0-25750 GCA_035584115.1 Cedrela odorata | reverse complement strand
TTTTGTGTAAATAAAAGAGTAATGTTGTATGTAGTATATGTAGT
Organism: Cedrela odorata; assembly: GCA_035584115.1. Classification (NCBI taxonomy): domain Eukaryota; kingdom Viridiplantae; phylum Streptophyta; class Magnoliopsida; order Sapindales; family Meliaceae; genus Cedrela; species Cedrela odorata. Next base: position 25,706 of record JAXCLQ010031978.1, on the reverse strand, counting down.
TATGTATTTGCAGATAGTAAGAAACAGGTGTGACACAAGGAATGTTACATTTTTAGAAAGTGATCCTTACTTTAACAAAGTAAGAAATAAGGGGGAAGCCAAGGAGGACCTTCTTCCCTTATCTATTGTAGGTAACTGGTTGAGTCCATTAATAAACAATGATCAAATCAATAATCATGGAGTTGGTTTGAATGAGAGTAAAAATGAGGATTCCTAACTCTTAAGATTCAACACCACAAAATGATGACATTAATGAATCATTAGATGCAAATGAAGAACAAAACATAGCTAGTGAAAGTGAAAGTGAGGAAACACCTAGTGATGAGCAACTTAATACTTAATTAGATCCTCATAATGAAATTCCATCTAGTTCTTCATAGGTTAATCAAAATGAGGGAGAGTCCACTTCTCCATTACATGATAAAAATTATTCACTTAGGAGATCTAAAAGAATTAGGAAGCCTCTATCTAAATGGAAATTCTTCTATGGGAATAAAGTCACAGCACAACCCATAGAAAATCATTATATCTTAAATAATGTCAAAGAGAGTTATAGAGTTTTTCTAACAAAATTGGATACCTTAAGAGAACCATCTTACTATAATGAGGCCAATGACATTCTTGTTTGGAGGAATGCCATAGATGAGGAATTGGATGCTCTAGTTAGGAACAAAACATGGGAAATTGTTCCTCTCCCTCAAAGTAAGAAAATGGTTGGGTGTAAGTAAGTATATAAAACTAAGTTAAAAAGTGATGGTTCTATTTAAAAACATAAAGCTAGATTGGCTACTAAAGGATTCACTCAAACTTATGGTTTATATTACACTGAAATGTTTGCACCAGTGGCTAAAATGAACACCTTTAGAGTCATCTTATCCTTAGCCACTAATTATGAATGGGAAATGTATCAAATGGATATCCAAAATGCTTTTCTCCAAAGGGAATTGAAGGAAGAGGTTTACATGGACATTCCATAAGGATACAATATCAAAGTACCAAGAACACACGTTTGTAAACTTACAAAAGTCATTTATGGCTTAAAATAATCACCTAAGGCTTGGCACTCTAGGTTACAAGGTGCTTTAACTTCTCAACACTTTATGATTAGTAGTGTTGATCATTCTTTATTCATCAAACACTCTAATAATGGTTTTACGGTTGTGATAATATATGTAAATGATATAATTATAACCGGGAATGATACTTTAGGAATAAATAACACTAAAATATTTTTAAAGTTTACTTTTGATATTAAAGACCTTGGCCACTTACTGTATTTCCTAGGTATAGAAATTGCTCATTCTAGTAAAAGGCTTTATCTATTCCAAAGGAAATACATACTTGATCTTTTGAAAGAAACAGGTAAGCTTGAAGGGAAGACAATATCAATATCAACACCAATTGAAGGACAAGCCAAAAAGAAGGAAGGCAAGCCAATTAAAGACAACAAGTAATATTAAAGAATTGTGGATAAGTTAATCTACTTAACCATTACTAGACCTGACATATCTTTTATTGTGAATCAGATGAGCCAATTCATGACATGTCCAATGACCAATCACATGGAGATGATGGACTGAATACTCAAATATCTCAAGTGAACACCGAGATAAGGAATATTCATGAAAAAACATGGACGTCATCAAATTATTGCCTACACGGATGCTGATTGAGCAGGAAGCATTGAAGATTGCAAGTCGACAACTGGATATTGCACTTTTGTTGGTGGGAATTTGGTGACTTGGAAAAGTAAGAAGTAAATTGTGATGGCCAAATCAAGTGCCGAAGCTGAATATAGAGCAATGACTTTAACCACCAGTGAATTGATATGGTTTAAGGCATTGAATAAAGATTTGGGTTTTAAGGTGGAGGCATCCATGAAGCTACATTATGACAACATGTCGATGACACATATTGCAAACAATCCAATTTTTCATGAGAGAACCAAGCACATTGAGGTAGATTGTCACTTTATAAGAGAAAAATATTTGAACAAGACAATCTCAATGCCTTATGTAAAGAGTGAAGAACAATTGACAGATGTCCTCACCAAACCTTCAAGTATTAAACAACTCCACAAGTTCATTAGCAAGTTGAACTTGATCAATTTATTCGAGTCCAACTTGAGGGGGAGTGTTGAAAATGATAGTTATAGCTGTTTAAACAGTGAACTAGTCATTGAACAGTGACTGTTATAACATAGTAGTCGTTTAAACAGTAGTTGTTTGAACAGTAACCATTGTAAACAGTAGTCGTTATGAATAATAGTCATTATTCATGTATATAAACACATATCATTGTAAATGAAAATGGTAGAATAAAAGTTTTACTCTTTCATTAATATTTTCTTTAACAATATCAATATTTTCTTTCACTTAAATATGCTCCACCATGGGACAATCCGTTTCATTTTAAGTACGCTTTTTGCCTCCTTGTCACAAATTATCATAATTTGTGTACAAGAAAGAATATTAATTTTATATCCACTTGAGGTATAATCTTCTTTTTCCATACCCTCCCCTGCTGAAGTATTAGTGTGGTGTGGAGATTCGTTCAACAGTAGCTAGCTCGAATAGGATGCGGTTTGAGGCCCTAATCCACACTATATAAAAATTGTGCCACATCAAGTACCGTTGCCATATACTGTTTGACGCTCACAAAATTTTCATAATTACTGCTTTAATAGAGTGTTCATCCACTCCTTTTGACTATTAATTTGATAGGATGAAATGTTGTAAGAAAATAGTATGTTGAACTACATCCCACCAATTTGGACCACGAAATCATGGAATCAATGGTGATGTCACCCCACAATCTCATGGAAAGGGGTCGTGGTTCTAACAGATCAGTGGGGTTCTAATTTTCTTCCTTTTCTTGTTCGTAAACATGGCATTCTGCATAAACTTAACATCGTCTTGCATTTAAGGCCAATAGCATGCCGCTTATATCGGAATAACAGGAACATTTGTTAGCTAAAAGATCATGTTGCATTCTTTCTCGTTTCCGGACGAGATTCTCACCCTCGGTATAATGGCTAATTTAGCTTTCTGTCTCGAAGTGCCTGCCATCACACAGGCATTGTCCAGTTTGTAAACCAGCTCAAAGTCAGAATCAGTCAAGAAATCTGCATTGCTTCACATTGTTGAAGCTAAGAATGTATACCAAAAGTCACCATCCATGAGTACTTCATAAGGTGGTGCATGATTCAGTAAGCACTGTCACTCACCAGAACAATCCCTTGCTTCTTTTATTCTTTAGCAAGTCGGTGAGAATTGTTGATTTAACCACAAAAATTTAAATCTTAAATATAAAATAGGGTATCTCACAACTAAGACCATTAGAAAGCTAGTTACCAATGATTTCATGATAAAGCCGAGCAGTGAGTTTTTTAAGAACATTCTATCCTATAGATAAAGCAAAAAGTCTCAACAGCGCTCAAAAAGTCCCAGGCCAAATGGAATCTCCAATAATCCCATTAATAATTGAATTTAACAACATAAAACTTGCTCAAAATACTATTTAATCAATCAATAACCACCACCATTGAGCATACACATCACAAATTAAAAACTAGAAATTATCTGCAAAACTCGTTCTAAATGAAATTCAATTGCAAACCATAACGAATAAATCTTAGCAGAAACTTACGTGAAAATCCCAGTATTGATACAAATCGTAATAACAAAACATAGATACTGCAACTAGTACTTAAAAAACATTAATAAATGCCTATAGTTGTACACAACCTGCTCTCAGGTAATAAATCCTAAGCTGTGGCATTTAAGAAAGCTCTTCCTGGTTGACGGTAAGCCAAGGGTCCATGATTTCCAAGAAGCTGCAAGGAACATTTCTCTTTATCAGTTTCTTGATATACCCTCAAAACACACAAGAAAAATGAAAACAGAAACAGAAAAATTGGCATGCCTGTATGGTATAGATATTTATAATTGCTGTAATCACCAAATTTAAATTAGTAAAACAGTTTGAATGAACCAAGGAGAAGGCAAACCTTAGCATTGACACCATCTGGAACAATACGGTTCTCTGACTTGAACTTCAGATAATCCGTACGGCTAAATTTGGTGAAACCCCTGAAATTGCACAAGAAAAAATAAGAAATGACTTCAACTATGCAAAAAATAAATCGAAACAAAAAACCATAGATCACATAGAAGGTGAACTTAACACATTGCAAAACATCACATGTTGGTAAAAGATGAACAGACCATTCAAGTGGACAACCAAATCTAATGTTGAAAGCAACCAATATACGTAGAATAAACAAGGAGAAAAAGGTGACAGGTGCAAAAACCACAGACTAAACATTGTGTTATGGCTTAACTAATCATAATGAATCACCCCACAATCCTATGAAGATATCAAACAAATAACTGGTCATAAGAAATGTCTACAAACCATTTTCGGCTGACAATGATCTTTTGACGGCCGGGGAACTTGAACTTTGCACGGCGGAGGGCCTCCTGTGCATGAGGACTGTTACTGTCCTTGCAACGAACTGACAGGAGGACTTGTCCAATGGCAACTCTAGCACAAGTACCCTGTGGTTTACCAAAAGCACCCCTCATACCAGTTTGAAGCCTATCAGCCCCGGCACATGAAAGCATCTTGTTGATACGCAAAACATGAAACGGGTGAACACGAACTCGCAAATGGAAGGCATCTTTCCCAGCATACTTGGCCATGTATTTATTGCAAGCAATACGTGCAGCCTCAAGAGCTTCACTTGAAACATTTTCCTTTTCCCATGACACTAAGTGAACACAGAATGGGAACTCATCAACACCTTTCTTCTTCATTCCTACATCATAGATCCTGATCTTAGAGTCAGGCACACCCCGACAAAAGCGTGACTTTGGGTACGGCTTGTTTTTGATCTGGCGATAACACCTGGCAGGTCCTGTTAAACGAAGAACCATTGGATATTTAAACATTGAAACTGAACACCAATAAAATTAATAACTACCCAGATTTTCAATTTATCTGTAAAACAGTATAAAATGTTACAAGTCAAAACCTATGTGCCCAATCAACACAATCTACCAGAGATCTAAACTGTAATCACTTTACCAAACAACTCCAGAACAGATATACCACAGCTGGCAAGCTAATGAGTTATTAAATAAAATGGTCAAAAAGGATGCTAACAAAGCAAACTGCTGAACCCAAATTGTAAATAAGTTTTCCACAGCGTAAGCCTAATTCAAACTGTTTTACATAATGCATGTATTTTAATCTTAAGCTATACAACATGTACATGGAAAGCAAATAAAATTCACCAACGGAATTCACTCATCCGAGGATAGAACGAAAGGAAATTTTAACTTCTCAGAAACAAGCTCAAATCCACAAAAAAAAAAAAAAACAACCAAAACAAGCTTGTAGATAAAATAAATAAATAAATAATCAGAAAGCATATGCAGAAAAGATCAAAGACATGGCTGAAACAAAGATAATAAGAAATCCTAAGAAATGAAAAGGGCACTTACTTCTCCCCATAGCGAATGGTCCGATGAGATTGCGGCAGCTAACAGAAACCCTATAAATTGAAAGGAAGGAAGGTAGCTTTCATTATATATAATAAATGTAAGAGCTCATTGTTAAAACCCTAGCCTGATTGGGGCGATTGTACTTTTATGTACATCTACGTGTGAGCTTCCGTCATCGTTTTAGATTTGATCCAAATCAAAGCCATAAGCAAGATACTAAATCTAAATACACCCAAACATTATTAAATAAAATCCACTATAACATAAACTGGGCTGGTTTCAGAGAAGGAAGAACCCAAATTCAGGCCTTGATTGTGTTTGCTTTCTAGAAGTATTTTTTTACCTCATAATTTTAAACAAAAAAATACATATATTTTACACTTGACGAAAACATATTTTTTTTTGGGATTTATACATAAATTCAAAAACTTGTATAATTTTTTACTACCACATTTTATTCAGCCGTAAATAACATCATATATATTTTTAGCTATTTTCATTTCTCTAATTTTAGCCAAGCCACGTACACACATCCTATTGGTTTTCATCTTCTTTATACGCTCAACTAAAGTGATAAATATAACTTGTTGAAATCTAAATTATTCAACAATCAAACATACCAACAGAAAAAAAAGAAAGAAAGAAAGAAATCTGTCTATTTATTATCCTCAAATTTTAAATGTTCAAACAATTATTCTCGTAATATCAAATATATACAAAAAGTCGCCAATCTAACAACATGAAAATATATCAAATTTAAATATCAGATTGTTTTCTAAATTCATCAACCGATCACAATAAGCACAAGCTCCCACTTCCTACATAATGATAATAAATATAATTATAATTGAATATCTTAAAAATATATTATTTTATACTGATAAGTGAAATTGTTTTGAAAACAAATCTAAAATCTGAAGGAGAAATTTGAATTTCGCTATATTCACGGCGGCAGGGCGATGCGCGAGATTAGTTCCCGGGCTAGTGACCGCCGCTGGGAAAGTCATGTCCGTTTCATGGACAAGTGAAAAGGCTTTCTACTAGATTTAAACATGTAAAAATATATATTTTGAAATTAAAAATAATTTTAAACATAAATGCAAAGTTAAAAAGTCGTACTTCTTAATTTACAGTCCGAAACAACAAGTCTGTCACGACCACCTCTCTAAAAGGTAGACCCTACCTTACGAGAGACGTAGCGAGATGATTAGGCTACCACATGTTTAACCAATTCATGTCATTTCACTTAGTAATATCGTCATTTTGACAATGAGGTGTAACCCTTGTATGTCGAGAGCACCTCAACAATAATGCAATGAATTGTTTATTTGTGCCTTCACAATCTCATGAACAATAACATGTTTAAAGTATAAAACATTTTATTTCTAATAGATTTTGCAAATTGAATGGAAAAAAAATAACTTTGTTAAATATAATCTAATATTTATATAATATTTGAAAATAAAAGGAAGTGAGATAATTATATATATATATATATAGTATATTAACAATCCAAAAAAGATGATGAGTACATCAAATGTATAACCAATCCATAGTTATATGTCAAACAAAAATACCCCATGCCTACAATAATAACACTATACAATGGGTATGCAAAATAGCAACAATTTCGCTAAGAGTTTGGATATACCGCGAGCTATTACTGCAATACTGTAGAGGAGTCTGATAGCTGGGACAGACTTGCAAAACTAGAAACTATAGAATAATGAGCTAATAAGCTTAGTAAGTAGGTCACTTGACCTATATTCTAAAATACTTCAACAACGTAACTAAAATATATCTCAGCTATATAATCACAGTACAACGTTATATAACATAGCACAAAACCCTAGTTCTCAACTATTAGCCTATTTTCCTCACAAATAAATCTCCATTACCGCATTCTCTCTAAGGCCTTAGCTAGCAATGGGACTTCGATACCCTCATTGACTATTGGACCATTACCCTCCCGAATAGGCATCAAAGTATGACCGATATTGGGTCCCAAACACTTTCATTCTCTCTAGAGTCATCGCCCGCAAGAATAAGTTCTCAATATTCTATTCTCTCTAAGGCCATAGCCCGTAAGAATAGGCACTCAATACCCTATTCTCTCTAGGTCGTAGCCTGCAAGAATAGGCATCAAGCATGGCAGATATTGGGTCGTTGCCTTGAGAGGACCCTCATGTGCCCTATCATCATCATGGACCCTCACACGTCCACTATCATCATTACACAAAATTCACAACTCATATTCACTCACACATGTGTTATACATTTTTAATTCATCAATCAACATGTCATTTAGATATTTTATCAAACACTTGGTATGTAACCAACATACCTACCTATAATTTTGATAATTTCATAATTCATTCATCACATCATGCGTTGCATTATCTATAGCAACATACCTAATCATTGATTTCATCATATATTAATACTTACGACTATTTAGGCATTTCATCGAACACTTAATGTACCAAGTGAACCTAAACCAATATTCTCCCAAACTTTTAATTTTTCAATAACCAATATTACAATCATTCACTTTCACCAATTTTTTTACTAACAACCTATTCATCATATCATTCACAACAACACTTTCAAACCAAAAACCACCAAAATATAACTAATTGTAAATCTTAACTATTTATCTTTTTAAATTCATAAAAAATTAGATCTTATAGTGAAAAACTACTTAGCAAAAGCTTATTCAGTCTTTACAAAGTGAAATTCTGATTTTTGATGCTGAATTGCGGAAAAATTAAACTTTTTTTGACAAGTACAGTAGAACTTCGGACACTGTTCAGGCACTGTTCCGGCTACTTTTCTATTAGTCTAAATAGGAATAATTCTCCTTGTCAACACGAGTCCAATGGCGCAAACGATACATCAATCCGACATGTGTGCTTAAAGTTATGATCAAAACTATTTTATCTCTCTACTCCATCTTTTCTTCCTTCTCTCTATCTCTCTATCTTCTCTTTTTTCCAAAATGAAAATGCATCCTATAAATCTATTTATAACTATCAAGGAAAAAATTGTCATTTTGCACAAATTATTATTTTTGGGCAAAATGTTATTTCTCATCCCATTTCGTGCTTCGACCTATATTTCGTTATCCGTTATCGTAGTAGGATCAATTTTTCACCCTTGATTTATTTATGAGATTTTTACGAAAAACATCATAACTTCATCATTCCTTACCCAAATTGAGTGTTGTTTTCGGTGTTGGACTCTACACATCATGAACTTTCTTTCGCTCTCAAAGCATATGGAAAACTATGTTTTACATGTAAGCTACTTTGGAAATCGAACCCATTTTTTTACACATTTAGCATAAAGAGTCATAACTCTCTCAATACTTATCCAATTTAAGTGTCGTTTGCAGCATTGGACTCTACGCATCATAAATTTCCTTCCGCTCTTAAAGCATACAGAAGACTATGCTGTTACAGGTAGGCTACTTTGGAAATTGATTTTGTTTTTTCCACATTTAGCGTAAAGAGTCATAACTCTCTCCATACTTATCCAATTTGAGTGTCATTTGTGGCATTATAACCTAGACATTACAAGCTTTCATCTAGTATTAACCATCGTCAAATTCGATATTGCTACAGTAACTATACATAATTATCAAAATACCCCTGATCTTATTTCTATTTACTTTACGCCTAAATTAACACACTAATCATCCATTTACTATTATACCCTATAAATTTTAAATTTGGTTTGGGTGGATCTCTTCGCTTGCCTCTAGGTGTATCTATACGTTGGGTTGGCAACGATGGTTTTGGCTTTGTTTGGGATTTCCTTGTTGTGTGTGTTAGTTTCACCAAGTTAATTCAAAGCTTTCTCTTTCCAGCATCTTTCTTCTCTTTTCTAGTTTTTGGTTCACAACCAAGCACCCACCATGATCTTCTTTAAGAAAAATGATTCTCTTGAAATTTCAGAGAGAATAAAGAAGAAAAAGAAGTCCTCGGTTCTATCTTACAAAAGAAGTCAAGATAACATCTCAATGCTTGTTTTCTACACTTAACACTTGAGTGTTTTTCCCTACACAATACCCACTTGCCTTTTCATTTCATTAAATGATCAAAAGCAATCCATATGTCAAGGCTTGAGTGGTTGGCTTAAACAAACACAAACCAACTTGATGTATTTATAATATATATTAATCTAATATTAATATATATATAAAGTAATAGAGAGAGAGACTAAATGAATGTGAATATTAATATCTATATATATACACACACATACATACAAATATCTTATACATATATTATTACTTTAATAATATATATAGTAATGATTAAAGTAATATATTTATATATTACTTTAATATATATATATATATGTAATACAATATTATAATCATTATATATAAGATATTATTATTATATTATTACTTTAATCAATACTAAAGCATTATTCATTATAGATTAATATAATATTTGTAAATCATATTTACATTATCCCATAATTTACTAAAACATTTTCTACGCATACAGGTGCTAACGCGTCATTGCCGGAAAATTTATTCTTTACAATAAAGAATCAAATTGCTACTTGATCAAAATATCGAAATAATATCATTAACTAATTAATGATTACTGTATAATAGCAAATACCATCATCATCAAGTAACTGACTAATGTGTGTGACCCCTTGGGTTCGTTGTGAGCTGTTGGACATGGGTAGATACGAACTCTTTCGTATCACTTTAGTACAATTGTTTATATCCTAAGTTCCCAATTATCATGAGAGACATCTAGCAAGATGTCATGACCCCCAAACACAAATGAATGAATATACTAGATAAACCTATATAGTCGTATGTGCCATGTAGTAAAGTCCCTCGGTTGCTGACTCCCAATTGAGTGCGGGTCATAGTATCATCAGACGAATAACTAAATTATAGGATCAGCGCGAAGCACTTTTCTGGATATACATGTTTTGGCCAATGACTTTATTCCCACGTATGACAATTCCACCTAGGATATCAAGTTCCAACATCTAAGCTAATAAATTCCATCTTGGCTATCACTTGTCTTTATATACTTAAACACATTACCAGCAAGCTTCTCTCACCAGATATGGCTAGCCTGATGTAATATATACAAGTGAACGATGTGCCTTAGTTTGAAGGGCAGCCGTGACACCTTAGGTCAAAGGATTAGTGGTACACTAGTACAGCTGTGTGACGTATCATTGACTGTGGATAATCACCCATATAATTTGTCAAATTCAGTAACACGTTCTCCAACGTATCACCTATGTTTATGCTTTTGTGATATTAGACTTGTTAACCAATTATTAACATCCAATACTAATCCTTAGTAGCATCATACATGCCAGTCATGTAATGTCATAGTCCCATATGATATCACCTCAACCGAAAACAGATTCAAATGTATTCAATCAAAAACTCTGTACTCGTATATACAACTCTTTGCAGATAGAGTCTTGACATCATAATACATCACGATATCTCATTCTACATTTTATATACAATATAAATTTGCAACTGAACATACAAAATGATATAAAGGCCATTTTATTAATCGTAAACTGATTTACAATTAATTATATAATTATGTATACATAAGAATGATATCCCTAAACCGTATGAAACGATTGGTTCTAGGACATATCTTCAACAAAAACAAGATGGATAGTTTCTACTATGGTGATAAATCAACCTGTGCATCTGAATAAAAAACCACATAAACGCAACGTGCACTAAAAGTATCTTCAACCTATTTAACACCAAATACAAGCTATCATAAATTTAAATTTAAATAAAATAAAAATAAGACCTTTATATTGACTAAAATATGTTGTATCTGTGCGTTCGAATCATTGGAAGCTCTAAATAAAACTTATAGTATTTAAATCTCATATCATTTATCACTCTCACACTTTGTGTGAACCTTCGTATGTATGTCATCATATATCACACTATCACTACCACTATTACTTCTCGAGAAACTTTTTTTCATATGTTGATGTCCATGTACATCAATCCCTTTACATCACTCAATACTTTCTATCGAAGTGATCACTTTGCTAATTTTATAAAAATTGAGAGTGTCCCCTCTTGCATTACATACTATAATAATTAAAAAAAACACTTTGTATATAAATATCAATTACCCACCTTCTTAAAACTCAAAACCATATTACATTTATCATTAAAAGGGTACACATAATAAGTATAATTGATTTAATATTGAATAACAATAGCATGATGCCTCTAATTAACTAGACTAAAAACAACTATTCTTTTTTTCTCCAAAATTACCTCTATACATATGCTTTTTGTTTTTTTACCACAAGTAAACACAATAAATTTTTTACCAAAAAGAACTAAAATATCTTTCATACTCATATAAAATTACAGCAATTAAGAACTAAAATAAATAATCATTTTAAAATCCATAAATATAGTACAAAGATCATAGTAACCAAATTATCGAGACAAATCTTCAGACAAGAGATTCTACACTTTAAAAATCAAGCAAACCATTTCATTAAAGATTGTTAGGCACTAATTGATCAAATGAGCATATATTTATCTCATTTGGCACTTGAGCAAACAATTTGCATCTAGTTACACAAAATTGTCTAAATTGTCTTTGTTTCTTGCAATTTTTTTTATTTAGGGGTATTTTCACATACCTTTTTTGTGGTTTGACAAAATCATATATATAGAAGCAATTTTTCTAAAAATTAACATATAGTATCCTTAAACAGTAAAATCAGTTAATTTTGACCGTTTATTAATTGATGTTAAAAGGGTATATTTGTCCTTTAACCTTTAGATTGAAGAAAAAAACTTTACCTTTGGATTTCAAAAACTTGTAATGATTTAAATAATACCAACAAATTCGGTATCCGTAGAAATAAAGGGCTATTAATCGATGACTTGACTGATCAATTCGAATTCAGATTCCAAGTTAGAAGCCCAAACTCTGCATATGACGATAAGTTTTGATTTCAATTTTGAATTCGAACTTGAATTAGAGTTTGTAGAAAAATTTTCAACCAACATAATGAGTGATGACAGAAAATTAGCTTTGAGTAATTTCTAAATGCAAAGTGTTGTGAAACAAAATTGTTTATTGCTATTGTTTGTTGATGTTGCTTGAGATGTGTTCGTGTAAAGTTCTGAAAGAAATATTAAGAGAGAATTTTCTTTAACTACAATATTTGATAAGATTGAAGTTCGACTTTTAAACTTAGTCTTGTTGGAGATTTGGTGCTCTAGTAGTTAATCTTCCAACATTTTATGTATACTTGTGTAATATTTTGTGGTTGTTATATGTCATGTACATATTCATGCTATGTGTATTTATTTTATTATATATTTAATTAATATTATGTGCATGACATACTCTTGGAAATATGCCATGGTCTTGACTTGTGATGATGATTACATAGATGAGAGTCAAAACATAACGACATATTTTCTAAATAGTCTTGGTTATAGGACAGTTAATTATAGGATTAATTATTTCGAGTAGACTGATACACAGTCTGATCAGCTCTATGAGTTGGAGAGTGATTGATCTCATCATTCACTTATGTTTAGATATTATGACAGTTGTGTAGGTGCATATAGTGATATGTTAATTGAACTGGCCACTTGAGAATTACTTAATGGAGAGTTTTCCTTATTGTCAATGAGTAAATCTTATGGTGATAATTTCTTAACAAATAATATATCTTGACCTGAAATCATCATAGTGACTTACTAGCAACTCATAATATTTTGGTCTTGGATGCACTTGTTATAAGCCAGTCAGAAAAGGGATTGGGTATAATCAAGTAATTGCAAAGTCTGTGAATGATCAACATGGAATTTTTCACCTTCGGAAAAGGAGGTGAATATTCTATGTCGTTTATAATATTCTAGCTCAATAAATCCTTGGCCGAAGTATCAATCTTGGATAATTTAGAAATGAGATTCTAGTTTTATCCATGAGCTACGGGATTGTTATCCGACACAAAAGAATGAACTGAAAGTGATTTGACAGTTTAATCCATACCATTGGGTCCGGTCTGAAGTATTAGTCTGGAGAAAGGAATAAGTTATGCGGTAATTGTCACTTACATGTTCGACGAGAATACGTTCCATTTGTGTCATATGGTTATCGAGGGGTGTTGCTAGACTCCAACTTCGATTAACGGAAGAGTTGAACTCGTATTTATTTAGAAATGGTTCTAAATAAAAGGGATTTGTTACCGGCTTAACATCGAACCTACTGGTTATACTCACACGGGTTAAAGTATTAAAATATTGATGAGTATCATGAATATTATATTTTTGACCGATGAATTTTTCGGAATATATTTGACTAGCATTGGATGTATTCGCAAATTAATTTCATGGATGAACTTTTGAAGTCAAATGATATTTATTTTATGAAAATAAATAATCAAAGATTAATAGTTAATTATGGATTAATTAATTAGATTAATAAATCATAGTAATGTCAATTTTGTAATTATAGTTTAATTAGATAAACTTGATATATTTGGATTTTAATTATATTATGAATATTAATTTTGGAATTAATTCTTTAATATTTATTGAAATATTTTCAATATGAATAATTCCAAAAATCAAATGGTTCAATTTCATATTTAATTGTAGAATTAAAATGATAATGAAATTGATCCAAATTAAATTGAAATATGATTTTTTAATTACATAGATAACTCATAAATTTAATTAATTGGGTTTGACTCAAAATGTTAATTGAATTTGGGTCATCCATGTTAAAGCCATATTGTATTTATATATATATATATATATATATATATTATTATTAATTTGTGTATGGCAAATGAATTAATATAAATAAATATATATTTAATGCAAGAGAAGTGTAAATAGCTTTGCATGCTTGGGCAATAACAAAAAACATGTATCATCATTATGTTTGTGTCAAATAATAGAGTGGCTTAAGGGTATGCAAAAGTGTTCCAAGCAAAAGCAATGTAAATGGGCATTCAAGTCCTTAAAATGACAAAATTACCATTGCTTATAAAAGGAATGTTTCTTTCTTTCTCTTGGTTTTTGTATGAAATTAAAAGGTCAAGAGAGCAAATAGTGCAAAATTGAATTTGTGAAATGTTCTATGTTTGACCAAGAATAAAGTGAGGCTTATAGCCATGGAGTCTTTCCCTCTAACAAGTTAGCTCATCCACATGCCTAGAGTCCACACCAGTTGTACAGCTGCGGTTGGATTCTAAAGCCGGATTATAATATCTGAGATGAGGTAAAATTCTAAAGCCATCTTGTTTTAATCTATTTAACACGGTAATATTTATTTATAGGTTTGATTAAATATGAACATGCATAAAAAATTTTAAAATATCTTTTCCTGTGCCTACATGCCATAGAACATGTCATATATGTCCATTTTAATTTGAACCTACAAGTCTAGCAATCACAATCACAACTGGTTGTTCAATCACCACCATACGAAGCTTAATAGATTAAGTTAACCAAACATGTTAGGGACAATCGCACCCCATTTCTCTTTGTTCTTTACATTTTTTATTCCAAAATATAAACTTGGCAACAAGAAAAAAAACAATAACAAAATATTGGTTTTCTTGTCCTCATTGCTAGGCGTATTGGTTGTCATGATCCTAACCTTCCATGTGTCATCCTATTAGTCAATTTAAATGGTTTATGGATAAGGATGAATTTAGATAAAAAAAATTGAGTGGAAAATGAGGTGGCAAAAATTTGGCCATTTGATTTGGAGAAGTGATCCAAGCCTTCCATTTGTAAAGTTTAAATAAAACATAATATTTAATGTTTTAAGGTTTCAAATTGAGACAAAATTTGGACAAGAGAAATGGCAACACGTGAGCTAAGGAGAAAAAACAGAAAACAAGGATAATTTTATGTTTTAACTCTACATTTCTCTAGATAATTCTATTTTTGTTTAGACCAATCAAAAACCAAAAGAAAGAGATAAAATAGAAGCTAAAAGGAAGGGCACAAAAAAAAAAAAAACATAAAAGCAAGGTGGTGAAATGGAAAGAATGGCCTACTTCCTAATTAATTTTCATTAACCTAGCCTCTTTTTACTTTTCTTTACTTATCTAGATACTTCTTCATTTATCTAAAGTAATGATGAAATAAAAAGAAGAAACATAAGAGAAGCAAGTAGAAAATGTGAAAGAGGGAGTAGAGAAAAGAAGGGAGAAACATGAGGAGAGGAGGGAGTTTGGCCGTGGGCTTGTGAAAGGAAAAGGGAAATTGATCAAACAAGGAAGAGAAGGCCAAATCAAGGGAGGAAGAAGGGTGGTGTGGCCGAATTTGGAGAAGAAGGAAAGAATGGAAAAGAGAGGGGAGGAGAGGAAGAGAAATTGGTTTTAGAGGTAAGTATATGGTTTTGAATTTCTATTTTTTGTTTTATATCTATGTTATGTTGAATTGATGTAAAACTTAAATTTGTGATTGATTTGCAAGATGAAAATGAATTTGTGGATTTTGTGAACAAGAAAAAAATGCCATAAATGGAGTATACATGTATGGGTAGATGTGTTTTGATGTTGAATGAAATAAAAATAAGGGAGTGGAAGTTATGCATTATATATTTATAGTGTTGATGAGGAAAGTAAATGGTAGAGATGTTATATAAATGGCAGGGCATAAACTAAACTTTTGTGACCATAGTATATGACAATTAGGTATGGCAAATGTAAATATTAGAAGGTTATAAGGCATAAAATGGTGATAGGTTTGTAATGAAGAAAACTATCGGCAATGTTTATGTGTGCATAGTGTGGTAAGTTGAGTGCCTTACGTAACTAGGTGAAATGTGAATGGTCATCGTGCGCTCCCATATAGGTGTGTCAGGGTCAGAAAAATGAGTAAGTTAAGTGTCTTCAATCAAGCAATTAAGGGCAGAATGGTGTTAAAATGTAGGACGTAAAACTTGAATTTAGGTATTATTGGAAACTCGAACAGGACGAGAAAAAAAGATATTTGAGCAAGTTTTTGACGTCGAATTGATGGGCTGTAAGATTTTACAAAATCTAGACATCTAATAGCATGATATTTTTGAAATTAGCTAGTTTCGCAAAGAAATGAGATCGCAGAAATTTTTTTAAAAGGGACGCTCTGCGGAGACTATACCTTGTTTTCTAGAGCTTTAGGTTGAAACTTTGGCATGACTTGGGCAATCGGAGTTGAAATCTAAATATGCGAAATACAGTGGAAACTAGACTCATATATATTGTATATATATATATATATATATATTAGATAGATATGTTATGTTAAATACTAATGAGAAATCGTTTATTGTAAAGCGACAACCCGAACATCCGACATTAACGCATTAAATCAGATATCTTAGTGAGTAACAGGTGAGTAGATGGACATGGTTTCAAATTTTTAAATGAAATGATTTTAAATGTTTATTTGTTTACACAAATTATTGGAATTATAAATGAACATTTATTAGACATATGAATGTTTGAAGACAGTTTTAGATTATTTAACTATTTTATGAATTCAGTACTTATAATTATTTTATATTTGAAATGAAAATAAATCTAAATGAGAGTAAGAGTAAAAATTTAGTAAATGTATTTGAGTATCTATGATTTGTTTTCTATGGATGGAGGATTTAAAATAAAATAATTCTATGTGAATACGTGATGCATATGATGAACACTGTGAAATAAATTTTATGTTGTGAATTAGTGTATCGTGTTCTTGGTAGTGCATCTGTACAAATGATCCTGCCTTATTCGAGGGAAGCGTATAAGAGTGAAATAATGTTTTCGGACATAGGAAAAATTCCCACATTGGTCTGATTTATGATTGGTAGACAAGGAGATCTCATTAGACTGTAACAGTCGGGCTCGTAGGACTGAAAGATCAAGGCAGTTTCATTTCTAGATAAGTTGGTGTCTTACACCGCACTTTTATCCAGGCTAACGCTAATAAGAGGGCTAAATAAATTTATTTTATATACGAATATAGAAAACTTGTTAGCAGATCTCGAGATATCTACCGAGGATGTCTCGGTGTTAGTGTATGCCCTAGAAACCATTTGTGTTGGTTTCAGGGCTTGTGTATATTGTAATATTTATATAATAAATAAAAGAAAGAGTTCTTTATTCACATATGTATGTTGCTTTCTTTATTTGTTCATGCTATATAATAAAGTATATATGTGAATTGTCATGATAATTTATTTAATTATTAAATAAAATTATCAAATTTGTTTCCTGCAGAAGTGATATAGACTGGACATCAATATCACATAGTAGGCATACTATACTGCCTATGAATATTATGAGATGGTATTAGTAAGGGTGACAATGAGAGTCATGTCACATGGGCGTTAGTATGGATTTAAAGTGAGAGAACTATTTATCAAACTTGACTAAAGAACGATAAATCACATGGTATGTATATAGTTAATGATTTATCAAAAATATTGTATTAATGTGCAATGTGATCCTTTAACCTAAGATGTCAGAGTTGGATTTTATATGGATACACATAGTTCATATGGTGTATAAGTACAGGACTAATCATATCTTGTATGCGTGGTTCATATAAGAATGATAATCAAGATGGGATTTGTTGACTCGTTTAGAAGGATTGAGTGTTTTCGCTAACTCTATCTAGGTTCGAGTTCCTAAACGAATGTCGATAAATATTTGAAACTAAGTCTTTGAACAAAACAAAATAAATGTCACATGAAGAGTTCATGGATCGACAATTCGTAAAATATCAAATTTAGGGTTTTGACATTCTATGAACTCTAATTTGATTAGGATTAAACAACAAAAGGATATTAGCTACATGATATGTACAATTCGAGCAAGGTGTGATAAAGAATTACTTCATTATGGATTAAGGACTATAGCATATTGCTAGATGCCAACCATAGTTGTTGAGTTTCGAATTGTTTGGATATGACTCACGGCTAATTCATTTTGAACCTTTATGGTCACACTAATATTCTTAAACCTTTGGAAGCTATACGTGAGAGAAAAAATTATTCATAGAAGGCTAGTACCTTCGGGAATAATTTAATAGGCCGAAAAATTAAATATATGTGTATATATAAGTGATATATATATATATATATGTATGTATTTATAATTCCTTAATTAGTTAAAGAATTATAACAATTACATTACATATACTTAATTGTCATTTTGATATTTATCCATGGGCCAATTGGTAATTGTTGCCATTAATTTTATAAATTTTATAAATTAATTAAATGTGAATTAATTTAAATTACATGTTAAATTCTTAATGGTTAAGAATTGATAAACATGTAAAAAAAAAAATTAATTAGATTAATCATGGTTTAATTTGATTGGTCCAAATGTTTTAACATTTAAAGGTTAAATGTTTATATTTATTATATTATAATGTATGGATAAATATTTCATATTTAGCCAATGACATAAAAGTATATGGTTTAATTTTGGCCATGTATGGAAAAGGCAAAATGAAAGGATATAATTGTTCCCATTTGATGGAAATGAAAATATAAGTATTTTGTTGTTTTCAAAAGTAAAAAAGGAAGGCAATTTACAAGTATATACGGATGTGAAGAAAAAGAATTGAAAAAGAGGTTTTCTTTCCACATTTGCTTTGTTTTGCCAAATAGAAAAACAAAGGGAAAATTTTCTTTTGCAATTTTCCATTGAAGAAAATTGTTTTCTTCAAGCTTCCAAGGTTTTTGAAAGTGTAGATTAAAGATGTTGTATTGTTTGCAACTTATCTTCATCAAATTAAGGCTTGGAAAAGGTAAAAAAAAAAAATTCAAAAACCTTACATTTATACATATATATTGATATATGAAATAAAATTTAAATTTTTGCATGATTAGGCCATAAAATCCTACACTGAGGGGATAATTTCTTAGCAAGCCTAGTTTATTTTATTTGAAATATCCATAGATTTGAAATACAAAATTTGTTTTTATTTTATGTATTAATTTATGAGAGCATGAATTGAAAAATATATGTGCAAGTTTATGTTGAATTTAAACCAGATATTTGTACTTGTTTGATTTGACTGATTTATTTAAAATTTTGCTATGACATTTTATATTTTAAAGGTAATACTCTTACTCCTCTTCTAAATATTTTAAGATTATTAATGTCAGTCTATTCACTAAGTCTTGTACTTTCTTTTTTATTTTTAAAAATATTTTCAAATTTAGCAAACTATGTGAAGTCGTCAATCCACTCTTCAGGCATAAGTTTGATTGAGATTTGTAGTGCATTGAAGGTTTTTGTTAGGTAATACATATATATACATATATGTATACATATATGTATATATATGATGTTGTGAAATTTTTTGTAAATGTATGTGATATTAGAAAATATGTGAGCCTTACACATTTGTGGGGAATACTAGGGGAAAGTATGCCTCGTGGGTGTGTGATAGTTGTTATGTACTCGAATCTACAGATCAGGGCGTGACAATTTTAATAGTATCAGAGCTAGGTTAGGAATGAGTTGTGAAGTTACTTAATTTTGTCTATGTATGAGTCTAATTTTAAGTTCTTGTTGTTTAATTAAAAAGATATGCTGCGTTAGATTGAGCGAAAATCTTAGCAAAAATCGAGCTAGTTTTGTTTTTTAGGTAGGCCGAGTTTGTATGACGAGATTCAGAGTATTTACTGCTTTTGTTCTAAAAAAATTTATTTCATTAAGGTATAATGCTATTTCTAGGTAGACATGAAGATAATGATATAATGCAGTAACAGGGTTTAATGTAATAAGTAAGTTTTATGGATCCCTAAGGATGAGTCATAATTGAACTATAATGATTTACAATGTCTGTATATTATAGGATATACAAAATATTGTTACAAAAGGGATGTTGACGACTTGTACCATTAGGAATCATAAGGCAATGGCCTTTCATATTGTTTAGCCTGGACAACTAAAATTACTACTGTTCCCTCTATCGTTGCAACTAAGACGAATGCCCAAATTCTTCAAAATATTACACTTGAAATGTGTCAACAACTTATTAATCTTCTGAGAGTCAAGGCAGCTCAACCTTAATTAACTCCTTTAGTCATAGCCCTATCGATAGAAGAGTTTTTAAAGCAAGTAGAGGAAGCTAGACTGTAGAGGTGTAAAAGTAAACTCTGTTCTTTGAACATAAGGGTAAAATGGTCATTTAAGTATATTTTGTATTACATGTGCAAGATTAAGGATTTATTTGACACATTAACGAGACTTAGGAGAACTTAAGTTGACTTAATAAAATAATTAATATGGATTTATTAGTATTTTTCAAAATTTGAAAAAGGGACCAAACTGAAAGGTTTTCAAAGACTAAATCGCAAAATTTTCAAACAGTGGAACCAGAGTTACTGTAGCGGATACTGTAGTAAATCACTGTAGCAACCGGTCGACCGGATAGAGCAAACGGTCGACCGGCAGTAGGCAAATTGGAATCGGTCGACTGGCTAGAGAAAACGGTCGACCATTTGCGGGGGGGTATTGTAGCACTGTTCAAGTACTGTTCATACAATGTTCACGACTATTAATGGTTACTGTAGCAACCAGTTGGAGAAAACGGTGGATCGGTTTGTTGGAAAAATGGATTTTTTTTGAAAATTTTAAAGATTTTTTAGGGTGTTTTGGTCTTTTCACCCTTTATCTATATATATCCACTTCTCCCAACAGTGCATTAAGCTTCTCTCACTCTCAAAAAACGTAAAACCTTCTCCTCCTATCTCAAAAATTGTCTCCCTCTTCCCTCACCATTTCTCAAATTTTTTCTGACTGAATTCAAAATTTTCACCACCAATTGACTCCTTATGACATCTTCTACGCATTGGTACTAAATTTGAGCTAGAAAACGCGAAGATAAGCGAGGAGCGGAAATGGGTTTCGAGATAAAATCATGGTTTTTGCGATTAAGCGACAAATTGAAGTTTCTACGGGCTTGAACAAGTAACCGGTAAGTCGAGTAGCTCGTTTTAAGCATGATTTTTGGATTATGAGCATATTGAAATTTGTATGTTATTGTTCATCTGAAAATTTGAGTTTGATTTTGTATAGGAAATGTAGATTAGTACTTTTTAGTAATGATTGGAAGTATTTGATGACAAATATACGTTAATTCGTCGTTTGAACAAGTATATGTATTATTACCAAAAATGCAAATCTTGTGAAATTGTATTGAGTAGAGATAATTGGAAGTATACAAAGTCGATTTTGCATTAAATGTTGTTTGAAGTAATTATATATATATATATACACACATGACAAAAATGTTGAATTGTGTATTTTCAACAAATGAATGTTATAACAACATATACATGTGTTGATATCGTTGTTGGGATATTTATAACTGTGTTTGCCGAAAATATGAAATTGCGTAGGATTGAAATATATGACAAGAATTGAATTCATAAGAGTAATTGTTTTTGGAAATTATGGTGACATATATGCGCTAAGTGTTGTTGGGAATAAATATAGTAGTTTTAGACGTAAATGTGGGATTTGGAATAATTCCGGCCATAGGATTCCATTGTTGGGAATCGGATAAATGGCCTCATAATGTGTATGTGTCAACTAAGGAATTCTAGGCATGTTTTCCACGAAACATGCATCTAAAGCATTGTGCTTAAATTACATCGGAATCGTGAAGTTGATTATATATATGTGTAAGTGTAATATAGGTGTCGAACATCCAGGAAAGGAACATACTAAGTGTAAGGAATAGTATTGGGAGTGAATACCCTCCCTGTTACAGTGAGTGGAATTATTTTCAACTTGTTTTCATGTTTTAATACGTTTTATAAAACTTACTGTTTCATGAACTAAGAAATAGATTTATTACTGTTTAAAGTGAATGAAAATGGCTGGTGTGATTTAAATGATATATGAATGGCCAGGGGCCAAGTTTGAGATTGAAAATGCATGCTTTATAATGATTTGAAATTGAAAATGTATGTTTATATTGACATTGATAATGAAATGAATTGATTTTGAATTTATATATGCTTGTGGCATTGTAATGGTAACATGGCCGGGAAGGCCAAGAGTTGTATGTGATTGTAGCTATAGGATAGTAGCCTAGGGACGGACCTAAGAGAGGCCGCCTAGGTGAGTGCGCCACAGGTGGCCAGTTATATGGCTGGATGTGATGATATGAAGTTGCCCACCTGTGGGATTGTTGAGGACAGTCATGAGTGTCACCACATGACTACTTGAGGCGTACGTCAGTGGTGGGCCAGTTTTAAAAAGGCAGCATGCCTTATTTATATTAAAAATGAAATGGTTTTATTAAAATGAGCATTACTTTTAATGCATAAAGCCCACTAATGGTCTAGGGGTTACCACGGCCAAGGTAATCACTGAGAACAGGAGTCAGCTCAATGTTTTTTAACTAGCAGGCCATGTTTTATCAACATAAAATTGTGTTTAGTGTATTTACAAATGATTTTCTTAAACTGTATTTTTATCTACTCACGAGTATATCCCCATATACTCACCCCTCACCCCTCACCCCTCACCCCTCACACCTCCCAGTTGCAGGAGATCGAGATTTATAAGCATATTGTACAGGTGGTGTTGATCAGAACAAGGGTATAACGCCCTCAGGTTTAAGTACAGTTGACATTCCAGACTCACAGACTTGTATGGATTAGTTCACTGGGTATCTTTTGATAAATTATATTATGTATGTACTTTATGAACATCAAATGATGTAGTTTGATAAGTATTTGACATGTATCTTAATTTAAATATATGACCATTGTGGGATGATTTGGAAACTGTCTCAGGGAGACATGTTTTTATGAATGTAATTATAACTGTTTTGAGAATTGTTTTAAGATACATGAGTATATAAGGGTAATAGGTACCCAAGCAGCCTTACAGGTGTGAGGGACATGTTCAGGGATTAAGAATGTGTCTCGAGGGTCTGTGGCGCTTGTCACACGTGGACCCTACGGGCAGGGGCATGACAGTAAATCATTTTCCATAATGGTGGATGCCTTAATGGCTAAGAATTAGATCCAAAATCTTGAAGAGAACTTTGAAGAGATGGGAATTGATGATGCAACAAAATTAAAGGTTATAGTACAATTGCTAGAACATGAGGCATATATGTGGTGGGATAATATTTGAGATAAGCTTACCTTAGCATTAATCTGGTTTGATTTTCAGCGAGAGTTTAGTGCACAGTATCATACCAACTTTTATAGAATGCAAAATAAGGCCGAGGAATTGATTGAGGAAAGGAAAAAGTTTGGAAAGGATTGTGGGAAAAGAAAAGGAGTTAGTTTTCTCAAGGACAATAGTTAAAAAGGAGGAAAAATTCAAGAATGTTTGGGACAACCACAATGTCATCCTATATAGGCCAAATTCCACCGTGGTGTCGAGTACCTAGAAGAATATGGGTCAATAGGTAACTCATATATAAGGGGCTAGTTTACTCCACGAGCAGGAAGGCGACAATTTTTTAGATATCTAAGATACCACAGTGGACCATGCAGGGAACAGAGGAGATGTTTCCAATGTGGTCAAACCGGTCATATTCAGAATTTTTGTTCAAATAATTCAATGACTGAACCAGTACTCGATGTTAGAACATCAGTTTAGAGGAGTACAGGTATTATTACTCCAGGGGTTACTGTTGCGTCTTATCAGTGCAAAACCAGTAACAAATTTATCGCATCAAATGTTTAAAACCCCTAGATTAGAGCCCAAGCTAGAATATATGTCGTGGCAACAAATGAAGCCCAAGTAAACCCTGACATTTTTGCAGATACTATAACTGCATTGAATAGACATACTTTTAAGAAATTTGAGACTGCATAGATCTTTTGTTAACGTTTTGTTTTGTATAGTATGCCAATAGGAATTTATCTTCTCTAGAGTATGAATGAGTAGTTATTATTCCCAAGGAAAAATAACTGATTTGGAATTCGACCCAAATAAATAAAAGTAGTTGATATGGTTAAAATTAGAGTAGAGTTAAGTAATTATAGTATTTAGAAATCAAATGTTAAGATTACTTGGGAAGTTGATTAAAAGAGAGGCGGATAGGTAATAGTAGATTTATAGCGGTGATTTGAAGAAATTGATATGTATAAAATTAAAACTAATTTCAAGCATAGTATTTGAAGCATAATGATTGAGTTAAACCAGGTATACTGAGTAGAATAGGAAGGAAGTTTAATTTGATAAATATAGGTGCCGAATAGAAATTGATTTTATAAGGAAGCTAAAAACGACAAATATATGAGAGTTAGAACATATATAAAATGGGAATTAAAAATTTGTTGTTTGAAATCGACAATTATAGGATTTTGAGAAGTTGTATGAAAAGAAGAAGTTTTGAATAAAAATTCGAGGTTAATGAGAAGATTGAGAAATATGATACGAGATTTTAGTTGATTTTGTGATGTTGGTTGGGTAACTGTTGTTATTAGGAAATAAATTAGTAAATTTTCTTGTGATGGACTGGACGTATGACTTAAGTTGAGGTTCAGCTTAAATTGTTCTCAAAGAGCTAGAAAGGAAATAAATTTAAAATAGAAAGAGCAGTGATATTTGAAATAAGCACAGTTTGGGGGACATATTTGTAGATAAGAGCATGTATGCATACATGATTAAATATAAATTGGAAATAGATATCTTAGTGAAAATTTTTTTTATATTAATATATGTAAAATATGGGAGGATACTTGAGGTATGCTTTGTATGTGATGGCTTTACGGATAAATATGTGATTTTTGGGAACACAATCATTTTAGAATTTTTTGAAAAAAAAAAAGTTCATGGATTATATAATTAGATTGTTTCGTTAAATGTTAAAAAGGATTAGTAAGACTAAATTTTGTTACAGTTGGGGGAATATTTCATCTAATCAAGTGATGCATACCATTAAATTTGTTATGGATGCATTAGTTTGTAGTATTGGTACGAGTTTCTATTTGAGGTTTAAAAGGATAGAAAAGGCCGAGTTAGCGGTTTGCGAATGGAATTGAGAGATTTATAGTTTTTGGAACATTATTATTACTGGATATGCATCAATTCTTTGAGTGGTTGAAAGTACTGAATGTTAGAAATATGCCCTAGAACCAATCGTGTCATACGGTCTAGGGATATCATCCTTATGTATATATAATTTTGTAAATGATTGTA
>JAXCLQ010031927.1:0-25800 GCA_035584115.1 Cedrela odorata | reverse complement strand
TAAGCACTCTTTGCAATGTTAGCTTGTTATATGTTTGAGCTAATATTTTAATGTAAGTCTGAATATTTGGTATAAATTATTTGATACTGAAAAAATAATGTTAGCCTGTTAATTTCTTAAATCTGAGCTCCTTTTTTTTTTTTTTTTTTTTGATAGGCTAAGCTCCAGGAATTTCTTGCAAGGAAAGAGCTAGATAGGCATCTCGATGCCGACGAAGCTATAGTTCTTGGTGCGGCACTATAACACTGGTAATTGCGTGCGCATTCAAAACAATGGCAATGACAATGCCATTGCTCTGGTACTTGTGAACTCTTTTATTTGCCTTTTATGTTTGATTAGTTCAAATTGCAATAATACTTTGGAATTGTATTGTAGAATTCAGAATATATAAAATTATGTTAATAGATTTTCAGTAGTAATTAATTCAATTAGTAATATCTATAAAGTGATATAATATTCTGTGATTACAGTATTTTAAAAATATTATCTGAAAAATAAATATTAAAACATTGAATTATAATTATTAAGGTAGGTCCCTCCTGTAATTTAGTAAGCTAAAACTTAAAGGTGGGTCCCCTTCAAGTTTTAGAAAGCCAAAACTTAAAGGTGCGTCCCCTTCAAGTTTTAGAAAGCCAAAATTTAAATGTTGGTCCCCTTCAAGTTTTAGAAAGCCAAAACTTAAAGGTGGGACCTGCCGGTAGGATCAAAATCGATTATTTTGCAAAATTTGAAAGAACTTAAAACACTTACACAAGCCGACAAGCTATAATATTTAAAAACTTGCAAGGAAAAAACAAAATATATTTTGTATGTTTTTATCTCGGAATTCCATATATCCCAAGACCCCTAAAGCCAATGAAATGGCTCTTTTTCCCATTGAAACGTGTTCTAAACGGTATTATATTATTTATTTTCAAAGGGCAAAAGAGTTATTTTGTTAACCATTGGAACATTTTGTTAATCATTAACCTATATATTCACCCCATCCTCAATGGCGATGTTAAACAACTTCATACTCTTCTTCTTCTTCTTCTTCTTAGATATCTTTGTTTGTTTGTTTGAGATAATTAATTAATATGAGTTCCTACGATCACAACCAGTCAGCAGCGGCACTATACCCACCACCATCTACGGCGTATGTGATGCCGCCGCCGCCCGTTAGGTACCCGACCGTGGACAGCGATCATCAGGGATTTTCTCAAAACTCTGGTCCTGTTGAAACCAAGTCTAGGTTTAATGGCTTCTTGAAAGGATGGTAGGTGAATAAATATGTCTTTATATGGCTATCTCGGACTAATCAATATTGATGGATTATTGATTTTGTTTGTTGTTGAAATGCAGTTCATCTATCATGCGCTGCTTACATGTTCTGGATTCTTGCTGCCATGTTCTGGAGTGTTGCAGCGATGTTATGGAGTGTTGCAACTGAGATTATTCCCAAAGACATACATAGTTGATGGTCATATGTGCTTGATTTATGTTGAAAATGTTTGCTTGTTTTATTATCTTCAGTGCAGTGCAGTGCAGTGCTGATTTTCTTCGGTTGCAGTGCAGTGCGATGTTATGGAGTGTTGCAACTGAGATTATTCCCAAAGACATATATAGTTGATGGTCATATGTGCTTGATTTATGTTGAAAATGTTTGCTTGTTTTATTATCTTCAGTGCAGTGCAGTGCTGATTTTCTTCGGTTGTAGTTGGTAACCAGTTGTCGGGTTTTTGTTTGGGTATTTGAATTGTATTATCTTGTCGTTGTGTAACAACACAATAAAATGCTGTTTCTATATGTTAAAAATATATCATTGTTTGTTATCTTAATTTAAAATTTTCTTTCTTTCTTTGTTGTCGATTTTATAGTTTGTATTTTGGGTGTATGCTTATTCATTGCTGTTATTATGTTTATTTTTTTGCGATTCATGTTCCCTCAATCTCATTTTCCTGCGTCAGTGCTAAACTCTTCACTTTTGCTTCTCCAATGGGACTAACCCAACTCCCAAACCAAATGTAAAAACGACTGAGTTTTTACTTTTGGTTGTCCAGCCATTCCATGCAACTCATATCTTCTTCCCAGAGGCTAGGGTTTTGTGTTATTGCATGCTTATTTAAAGGTCCAACGTGAAGCACTTTTGGTGGACAAAGAGAAGTTGCTTTTAACTGCTTAAAATGAATGTATTCTTCAGGAAAAGAGTTTACTAGCAGCCATTTCCGATTTCTTGTTCGTTCTGATAGTTGTTGTCCAAAACTTAAATTTGATTTTCTAGCGGCTGGAGTTCCCATTAACCATGGAAGATTTTCGGTCGATAGCATGGGCTGGTTAGGAAGAAATCGTGCTCTTTCAAGATTTTGAGGACTTCCTGCACAACAATTCTTCAACAAACATAATTAAAAATCTTGTATTCATATATATATATATATATATATATGCATAATTTGATGTTTCATTCTTATAGTATGTATAGCGTTTTTGGTATCGTTCTTGAGCTCTAAACAATGAGCCGGCGTCGTTCCTCGGGGAAAACGAAATTGTTTTCTTTTCAAAATTGAGATAAGAAAGAAGTAGAATTTGTACTAATCATGCCCAATAAATTCTGCCCATGAATCTTAATTTGCGGGTTGCCCCTTTGTCAGTCCATAGAGATAGAGTTTATTTTACAAACATTTAAATATACAGTATTTTGATTTAAAAAAATTATTTAGTGTTAACTGAAATTAGAGCTGATTATATAAATTTACCATAATTTTCTACGAATTTGAAAACAAAGATATAATTCAAAGGAAGCTGATTCGATAATAAGTAAGAGTTTGATTCTTCTTCTTCCTTCTTCCCACACAGTTGCGTAAGCAATAGCTTCTTCTGCGCCTCTTGGTTTCTTGTCCGATGGAAATATGATAAATTTGTGTTTAGTCCAAGGTTTACTTTAAGTTTTATCAACATGTTAAAAGCCTGTCTTTCTTTCATCTGTTTGCTTCCCCAATAAGAAAAAGCACTTCTTCCTTCAAACTTCCGTTTGCTTTGCTCTGTTTCAAGGAACTTGAAAACAGAAATAAAAAACAAACCAAAAACCCCACTTCAGCTGCTGAAATTCCTTCTGTTTGACTGTTTCCTTTTGATTTTAGCTTCTGGTTATCGTTTATTTCCTTGTTTCTTCTTCTTTTTGTGTGATTCATTTCTGTTCTTCTTGTTGAATTTTTGTTTTCTTATTTGTTTATGATCTATCGATTCGTTCTTGTATTGGATTCGTTTATGTGTTTTGGTTTGTGGGTATTATCTATTTGTTCCATGGAGAATTCGGATTTAGTCTTCTTCGGATTTGGCAGGTTATTCTTTTAAATTTGTGATGCATCATCAAATCTTGTTGTTAGTTAAAAAACAAATTAAAATTTAAAAATATTTGGCAGGTTATTCCATGCAGGGATATTTCTGTGCCATTGGTGGCTGGCCAGGTGGTAGAATAAGATCGACCATTAGGAATCAAACCAAGTTATTCTGTCGCCGGACGCAATCAATTGATGACTAGGAAGATAAATATAATAATCCATTGTCCTGGTTTCTTGGGCGACAAAGTAATGACCAGGAACATGTCAGTCAGTTCCTAGAACATAACTTCATATTATCAGAATTGCTTCGGGAAATAGAAATCAAATTATACCTATTACCTAATGATAAACAAGTATAAAATCATTTCTTGGCCTTACTAGAGCTAAGAATCCCACATTTCGTACAATGAGGTTTTAGATAATCCCCCGTGTTAGCAAAACATATAAACAATGCTCTAATATAACAATAAATCCATTTATAAATAAGCAGAGTATAAACCTTAGACAGGCAAAACAACAAATGGAACAAGTCTGTGGAGGTTCTAGTTATCTGTTATGGATTTCGATCATAGGCTATGGGAGTTATAGACGAATAGTGACAGTACAAAAATTATTAAAATACATGGTTTATACACTTGTATTTTCTAAAAAAAGAAATAGAACAATTTGTATTTAAGTATTAAAAACACGTTCTGATTTCAAGATT
Organism: Cedrela odorata; assembly: GCA_035584115.1. NCBI lineage: Eukaryota > Viridiplantae > Streptophyta > Magnoliopsida > Sapindales > Meliaceae > Cedrela > Cedrela odorata. The sequence continues at coordinate 21,777 of JAXCLQ010031927.1, read as the reverse complement.
TGGGAGTCTCTGCATGTACCCACCAGTCTCACGATGATATTTACAAGATTCAACATTTATGTTGGGAAATTAACATGCACACTGCTAAACAGTTTATGTGAGAAACTGTTGGTGGACTTGATCTGTGTGTTTTTTTGAACTGGATAGCGTATCATACTACATGCAACACTGTATCTGCATTTTGATTTGAATTATGTTGTGATATGCCTGCAATTTTGACTGCGGGATGGAGTAAGGGACTTGATGGAGTACATTTGTCAATACATAGTAAATTGTCTCCGCAATCATAGTTTAGAAAAGTAAATTAATTTCTCATACATAAAGAACTTGGAATTTTACAGGATTTTGATGGAAATGATATTAAAATTTCTGGAAATGATGTTAAATTAATTTCTCATATATGAAGGACTTTGAATTTACCTTTTGATAGATATACTTCAAAAGCATATTATGGTGATTAATGGCATAAATGAACTTTAGTGGTATAATGTTACTCCGATAACCATTGCTCCAGAGTTTACTAATAAAATGTCTATTTATCTCTCTCTCACACAAAAGATCTTCTGCCAATATGGTGCAGTCTGAATATCTGTCTTGAATATGATGTGCCTAAATCTAACATTTATAGTGATTCAAATTGAGTAGTTGAATGAAAAATTGCAACCATAAGCACAAAGGCTAATTCTTATTTTCTGATTTACACCATTAGTTCTTTAAGGATTTGTACAGATTCTTTTGTTATATGAACTATATGTTATCCTCATTTATTGAACTTATCACAGCTTTATCAAATTGACAGCTTGGGTGGAGTCTACTGAATTGCCCATAAATCCTAGCCTTGGAAGGATTTTAGTTGAGGAATTGATGATAATATTGTAGAACATAGTCGAGGGAACACTATCCTTTTTTCGTAATTTTGGTTGTCAAATTGTGTTAAGAGTCATGTGAAGGAGGGAGAATGTTTCAGTGATGTCAATGATTTCTGTTCGTCGCTGTATTTTTTGTACAAAAGCTGTTTATTGATTTCTGTTAAGAGTCATGTTAAATCTATCATTCCCTTTTCAATGTCTCCATGCATCTATAATATGTAACAAAATATATCCAATGAATAAATATATACTTGGTATTGCAGATTTGCTATTATTGTTTTCATGAGATTTTTTGTTCAATAAAATGTTGATTAGATTCCTGCTTAATCTCATTTGTCCTCAACACATGATTTACCTTTATTGGTTGGTAATTGCACATTTCAGTACACCATAGTTTGCTTAGACAATTTTCAATATATCATGTACGACATGCATTGTATATATCAAGTAAAAGTTCAAAACCTTTTAGCTGGGTAGGATAAAATTCAATAACAGCTTTGCTAACTTGCACTCCAATATGATCCGGGAATATATATATCGGCGATGAAAAGGTGATTCATTTCACTCGGGGAGCAGGCCAGGAAATTGGCACGGGAACTATTTTAGACAAAATCATTTTTAGCTCATCTCCTGCTCATCCTTCAGATAAACCATGCCCACAGTGTGGTGATAACACAAGGCTTGATGGTGTCATACTATCCTGCATTGACTGTTCTTTACAGTGGTGAGCTATACAGCTTCGAGTATGATGTCTCTCCGGCCCTCTTTCTTGCCAAACCTCGAGGAGGGACTTGCACCCTTGCAACTTCCGACTCACCAGAAGATGTCATCCATCGTGCCAATTTCCTCCTTCAAAATGGTTTTGGTGTGTACCATGTTTCAAGAACAACTGTGAGGACTTTGCCATCTACTGTAAAACTGGTTTGCTTATGATAACTAGCATCAGCGTTGGGCGTAGTGGGCAGGCAGCATCATTAGTAGCCGCTGTAAGTGCTATCGTTTCTTCACCCCTTCGATTTTTGACTACCAGCTTCAGCGGCCTGGCAGCTGTGGGTTATGGTATGTACTGTGTTAGCCGTTTGGTTTCTGATATCGGAGTACGACGTGATGTGGCTAAAGTCCAAGTTGAGAGGCTTGTTGCGCATCCTAACTTAGATGATGAAAGTCTTGCAACTGATATCCCCAAAGAAGAATGATATATGGGGCAATGTGGAAATGCTTCATTTCGGATTTATCCATGTTTTTGTCTAAAATTAAATATGTAAATCATTGTACATACTTACAATGTAATAGTTATTTACATTTAACAGCCGTCTTGTGGTCCAAATGATCTAATTTCGTATGGAGCTATGGTTTTTTCTTGGCTCATGATCGGATAACTGTTCTGTTACTGAAGGGTCATGAAAGAAATTAAAAAGAAGGGGACGAAAACGACACCGAAATAATTTGGCATTCTGCAGTCTAAATCAATCCACTGTTTTAGTCACGATGTTGAGTGACGAACAATATACAGATGAGGTGAGAAACAAAAACTTAGTTTCCTCTAATAGTTTAAAAAAAAAATTGACAATGACAGAGAAAGTATACACATAAATTGTTAAAAAGGAATTGCTTTTAAAAACAAAGGAGTAGCTTATTTTTTAATTCATAATACATAATACATGTTTTTAAAATATATGAAAAATAATTTGTGTATATAAAATCTCAAAACTTTATACTTGTCAACAAAAAATCATGATAATTTATAATACATGATTAAATTAATATTTTTATTAAAATAATATATATATATATATATATCTTTTGTTAACATTAATAAAATGATAACAATAAAAATAAAAATAAAAAAAAATAAAAATAATAATCTTTCACTTGTTACCATTAAGTTTTTTAAGTCATGATTTCTTTAAGAAAATTTTGAGTTATAGGGGGTACATGAGATCCCTCATCTGGATTGGCACAGAAAGTGAAGAATCACGCCATATTTAAGGTACAGCGAATTAAACTTTAGGGTCGAAGAATTGGCTGGATTAGTGGGAGTTACAACTGATTCTGAGTTTGTGACCTATTTGATTGAGAATGCTATACATTTTGGGGAAGATAATTATTGATCCCTGTATACCCACCCACCCTGGTATGTTATGTACGAACTCCAATGGAATTTTGGTTTTTAGGGAATATATGGAGTATCAATCTGCCAGAAAGCAAGCTATTTGGCTGTTAATGTACACAGTATTTAAACAAACAGGAACTGTTAGTTAATATTTATAACAATAATAATAAATATATCGTTGTTCGTTATCTTGATTTAAAATTTTCTTTCTTCCTTTGTTTGTTGTCGTTTTTATAGTTTGTATTTTGGGTGTATGCTTATTCATTACTATTATTATGTTTATGGGTTGGCTATTCATGTTCCCTCAATCTCATTTTCTACAAATTTTGATTTAAAAAAATTATGTAGTGTTAACTGAAATTAAAGCTGATTATATAAATTTAATTAAGTTAGTTTGAACAAAATTTACTATAAATTTCTACGAATTTGAAAACAGAGATATAATTCAAAGGAAGCTGATTCGATAATACGTAAGAGTTTGATTCTTCTTCTTCCTTCTTCCCACACAGTTGCGTAAGCAATAGCTTCTTACGCGCCTCTTGGTTTCTTGTCCGATGGAAATATGATGAATTTGTGTTTAGTCCAAGGTTTACTCCAAGTTTTATCCACATGTTAAAAGCCTATCTTTCTTTCATCTGTTTGCTTCCCCAATAAGAAAGGCACTTCTTCCTTCAAACTTCCGTTTGCTTTGCTCTGTTAAAAAGGAACTTGAAAACAGAAATAAAAAACAAACCAAAAACCCCACTTCAGCTGTTGAAATTCCTTCTGTTTGACTGTTTCCTTTTGATTTTAGCTTCTGGGTATCATTTATTTCCTTGTTTCTTGTTTTTTTTGTGTGATTCATTTCTGTTCTTCTTGTTGAATTTTTGTTTGTTATTTGTTTATGATCTATTGATCCATTTCTTGTATTGGATTCGTTTACGCGTTTTAGTTTGTGGGTATTATCTATTTGTTCCAAGGAGAATCCGGATTAGTCTTCTTCGGATTTGGCAGGTTATTCTTTTAAATTTGTGATGCATCATCAAATCTTGTTGTTAGTTAAAAAAAAAAAAATCAATTATGTATTTCTTTCAATAAATTATAGTTCGGGCAGGGTTGAGATAGCATGACTGAGAGCTACAGCAATGCAAGTGCTAGCTCGAGCCCAAGTTTGAGTAGCAGCTTTCCGGATACAGAGGATGATCACACCATTGCAAGTATCTTAGCAGAACAAGAAGATTCCAAAAATGAAGGCAAGCAGCTTGGGAAGAGACTCACATTTGGACTGTATGCCAGTAGGAATCTTTTTTTTTTCTCTATAGCATTTCAATTGTTCCTGTAATAGTACTATTTTTAAAGATTTTTTATTCCAATGGGTATGAAATAGGTAGTGTTTCCGTAGAAATTATGAAGTGCCAATGTCCGCATTTTAGGAAATGTGGATTTGGTGCAGATTAGTGCCGTTTCGAGGCAAATCCAGATTTTAAAAATGCTAATGTCCACAGGTGATGAGTACTGAAAGTTTCCGTATTAACTTTTAACTTAATAGTCATAACCTGCTTGTGCTGTAGGGAGCTTAACGGGTTTCACGCCTCTTTCCTAGAATGTTTTACTTGCTTTGATGTTCTGTTATTAATTGTATGTTTCTTCTTAGTTGCATTATGTAGTAGAGAGGCACAAAAACAGAGTTCTGTTTTTTTGCTATTGGGATAACTCTCGAGTATACTGGCTTGGTAAATACTATTTTATTCTTAATGTTTGGTAGCACACACCTCGCATCAATGGGGAGATACCTGATATGAATGATGCAACCCTGGGCCATGAGCGGATGTTTGAAAGGTTTTGATTTCATCCCGAGTTTCTTTTTGCATTTTTTCACAAGGTTTGATAAAATCATGTTGTGCATGTTATTTTGATTAATTGATGATGGTGCTCTCATAGCATTTCTGCTGCATGTATATATGATTTGTACAGTGTAAATCATTGCATCACTGTTCACTAGTGTCCGGAATGTTAGTTGAAGATTTGGCCTTTACCATTTTAGTATGCGTGTAATGCTTATTTGTCTTTGTTTGCTCATAACGTTTTGCTTGTCATTCAGGTTTTCCACATATGGTTTAGCTGAACTACAAATCGAGGGTGACGGAAATTGCCAGGTTTTACTTTCTTCATCCATATTTCTAGATTTTTATATGCACGGCATTATAAATTTTTTTTGTCAGGATGAATTATAGAAAAGTACTTTTTCCATCAATTTATGCATGCCACTTTCTTTGGTTAAATCTTATTTTCCTTGGTTTATCTTTTCCATCAATTTATGCACAAGTTCATAAGGCAGTTTTGTAGATGTCCCTCCCACACACTCGTATTTGGTGGTGGCCGGCTGTTAAATCCAATTTTGAAAATATTATTGCCCCTCCCAATTCATCGGGAATGTGGAAATTATCCAACACAGTGACTGCATTAAGGGCTCGATAGTCTACACAAAATCGGTAGGTGCTATCTTTTTATTTAACCAATAGAACTAGGGATGAAAATAGGCTCTGACTCGGTCGTATTACTCCCTGTTCTATCATCTCCTTAACCAACTTTTCCATCTCATCCTTTTGATAGTGCGGTTATCTATAGGTTCTCACATTCGCAGGTTTTGAGCCAGAAATGAGGTGTATTTTGTGGTCGAATAGCTTATAGGGTGGCAGAGATTTGGGGGTTTCAAAAAGGTGGACAAATTCTTTTAACAATTGTTGGCAAGGTTTGGGTATGTTATTTGGTAGTTTTGGTTTAAGTTGGTTGCCTTCAACCTCGGGTTCTCCACTAAGTTAAAGAAGTTCATACATACCATGCACGTCCCCCGTACTCGCCAAAACTTGTAGTTGGTGAAAAGAAATAAGTTGTGGTTCCAGTGAAGTTTCCCCTGCAGCGTTATTATCTTGTCCTCCCATTCAAATTCCATGGACATTTTGGCATAATCATGAGTCACTCTTCCCAACGCTTGTAGCCATTGTACCCCCATTACCACATCGGGTCCTTTGATTGGTAGCACATATAAGTCTAAAACAAAACAAGTACCTTGTATGCATAATTTCACATTTGGATAAATAACCGGACTTAACAGTGTATCCCCGTTGCCAATATAAACATGAAAAGGTGTGGTTAGCCAAATTGAGAGATTTAACTTTTCCACCATAGCAGGCTGGATGAAATTATGTGTACTCCCACTGTCAATCAATATTAGATAAGGATGCCATTCAACTTCTCCCCACAGCCTCAAAGATCTCGGGTTCCCATGCCTGCTAGTGTATTCAAATTGGATATTTCACCTATTATAATAGTCTCCATTCCTTTATCGCCCAATACAGGTTCAGATTCTACCCCTTCCTCGTCCTCCTCATCTACTTCAATTAACATCAGCAGCTTACTAGGACATTTATGATTCCTAGAGCATTTCTGGTCACAACTAAAGCACAGCCCTTTCTCTCGTTTCTCCTGCATCTCAGAGTTACTCATATTTCTAATTGGCACTTGAGTGGTTGTTGTTTGTGAAGTGGTTGAGATCTTGGGTAAATTTGGCGTAGGCAATAAGCCTTAGGTCTGGTTCGTAGCTAGTAATCTTGGGTATAGGTTATTGTTTAATTTTCTAGGTTCATTTGAAGTTGGAAAATTTAGTTTAGCATTGATTGTAGGGATGGCGATACGACTGGACCACTTATGATTGGCTTTTGCTTCTGTCACCAATTCTTCCAGCCGTTCCTCATGCTCCTTGGCCAACGCCAAAGCTTCTTCCAATAAGTGGGGTTTACTCATTAATAATTCTTGTTTTAGACTTGTCTTAAGTCCTCCCACAAAAAATGAAATCAACAGGGTTTCAGAAACTCCAATTACTTTATTCATAAGGTGTTCAAACTCGGATTGGAACTCAGTCACTGTCCTTTTTGCATGAGTTTGGATAGTTCAGCTTGATAGTCTCTGTACTTTGAAGGACTAAATCTTACTTTTACCTTATTCAAAAAATCCATCCAACCCAAAAATAAGTTGTTCCTCTTCATGTAATGAAACCATTCTGCCGCTTTACCATCCAAATTAAACCCCACGAATTGTAATCTCTGTTGCTCTGGTGTTTTATGAAATTCAAAGTACTCTTGGAAGTTAAAAACTCATCGATCAAGATTGGAGCCATCGAACTTAGTGACTTCTAGTTTTATCGTACTGAACCGGGGCATTTGGTTTGTTCTAGTCAAAGCCATATCCCCTTGCTCGATTAGAGCCGACGTAGTTCGCCGCCCATCATCCTCTTGTTTATTGATATCTGCTCCTAAAATACCTTCCCCTTGGCCTGTTCCCTTTAACACCTCCTTTTGGGTTTGCCACTTAGCCTATAACGAATTAACTTGGTTATTGATCTGACTTTACAAGCGAAATTCCTGTGCCGCCATTAACTCGTCAACTACCTATCTAATAGCTTGCATATCAACTTTCGAATCCTTCATTGTTCCCTTCGACACTCAACAAAAGCACCAAATTCATATTAATTCCCCCAAAACAGTCCTTACACAAACATATTTATATCTAGGATTCTCTAAATAAAGAATTATAAATCAACCAATAGAAAACATCCTTAACTAAATAACCAATCATAGAAATCTACTAATTTAAGACATAGTCCATAAGTTGCACGTTACCTCGCTTCTTCTGCTTGGAACGCTGGACCTCTTCTGCTTGCACCACATCTGTCTTGCTACCCCCATCTATATGCACCTCTTGCACAATGTTGGTAGCATCCAATGTATCACATAACCTGCTTGTGCTGTAGGGAGCTTAACGGATTTCATGCCTCTTTCCTAGAATGTTTTTCTTGCTTTGATGTTCTGTGATTAATTATATGTTTCTTCTTAGTTGCATTATGTAGTAGAGAGGCACAAAAACGGAGTTCTGTTTTTTTTCTATTGGGATAACTCCCGAGTATACTGGCTGGGTAAATACTATTTGATTCTTTATGTTGGCAGCACACGCCTCGCATCAATGGGGAGATACCTGATGTGAATGATGCAACCTTGGACCATGAGCGGCTGACTGAAAGGTTTTGATTTCTTATGAGTTTCTTTTTGCATTTTTTCACATGGTTTGATAATATCATGTTGTGTATGTTATTTTAATTAATTGATGATGTGCTCTCATAGCATTTCTGCTGCAGCCTGCATGTATATATGATTTGTACAGTGTAAATCATTGCATCACTATTCACCAGTGTCTGGAATGTTAGTTGAAGATTTGGCCATTGCCATTTTAGTATGCTGGTAATGCTTATTTGTCTTTGTTTGTTCATAATGTTTTGCTTGTCATTCAGGTTGACCACATATTGTTTAGCTAAACTACAAATCGAGGGTGACGGAAATTGAGAGCGAACATTGAGAACGAAAATCGTCGTGACTAAATGTGAATTTTCAACATTGAAATGGACTCCAATAACTAGTGAGGTACAATTTTATTCAAATATTAAAATTTTGATATTAAATATAATAAAATTTTAATTCGAACTAAATTTGTTAATAGACATTTGGACTTTTTTCTATAAAAAAACCCAATTTTCAAAGTGTTTTCATTTTAAGCCATTATTATTTATACATTTTTCTGAGTTCAAAAATCAAGAGTGTTCCACCAAGGATTGCTTAATCACCTCATATGTTCTCTCTTTCTCAATTCATTTTCATCGCTGCTAATCTCTCACGTTGCTAACAGACTACAAATAACTGGCAAGCATATGACCAAATTTGCAATGGGACAATTCGGCAGTGTGATGTTATGGGTAATTCTACCTATCTAATTTTTTAAACTAGTAAAGAGAAGCCCCGTTCGAGAAACAATTCTGGTGCACTTAAACTGCGAGGATTCCAAAAAGAATTGCAACCCAGTAGTATTAACCTCAAATTTTCTGGAATAATGACACTGAGGGATACTCCATGCAGGGACATTTCTGTGCCAAAGGAAATGAGACCAACCATTAGGAATCAAACCAAGTTATTCTGTCGCCGGACGCAATCTATTTATTGATGACTAGGAAGATAAATATAATAATCCATTGTCCTGGTTTCTTGGGTGACAAAGTAATGACAGGAACATGTCAGTCAGTTCTTAGAACATAACTTCATATTATCAGAATTGCTACGGGAAATAGAAATCAAATTATGACTGCTTGGTGATATATTTCTGACATTCTATGCTTTTTTGAGGTTAATGTTATTCATTTCTTGGTTTATGATTGCTTGATGTTTGTTACATTTGTTGTTTTGCCTGTCTAAGGTTTATGGTCTGCTTATTTATGAATGGATTTATTGTTATATTAGAGCATTGTTTTTATGTTTTGCTAACATGGGGATTATCTAAAACCTCATTGTAAGAAATGAGGTAATATGAAGACCATCTTAAACTCATAATCAAAATAAACTGCTACTAGGACTAACTTCTTAGAAGCTGGCATCGGATTTTACAGAACACCAATGCAAAATCAATCACAGGAAGCCCAACTTAAAAAATGCATATTCACTAAGTGTGTGCAAACTATATCGGATTTTACAGAACGCCAATGCAAAATCAATCACAGGAAGCCCAACTAAAAAAATGCATATTCACTAAGTGTGTGCAAACTATATCGGATTTTACAGAACACCAATGCAAAATCAATCACAGGAAGCCCAACTTACAAAATGCATATTCACTAGATATGTGCAAACTATAGAATATCATTTACTTGGTACTTAGTTAAGCTGAATCATCAACATAACAATGAACAAGCTACTTGTATAAATCAAGTTACATAACAACCTGCAAATAAGTAAAGACAGAACATGTATATTACCCATATAAACAGCAACAAGGGGCATGTTTACCACACATCATATCTATTTAAACCACAAATCATCAAAAGAAATTCAATGTTCCCAGCGTGTGTATAGAATACCACATCTACGAGAGGTCCAAATGCTAATTTCTAAAATCATCTTCTCATCCCATCAATTTCAAAAACCACAAATTTAATGAAACCGATCATTATGCAAGATAATGTTGATCAGTCACATTCAAAAATCAGTATCACCTTCAGAAATAACACAAAAATCATAAAGTTAAATGGTAAACTTCAACATCATTTTCACCATAAGAAATCCAATGCTTACAACGGCAAAGAAATTCATAAACGACCAGAGAGTTACTAAGATCAGCATCTCAGACGATCAATTTCTATGACATCCACAATCAAAATCAGCAAGATGGATAAACCCAACAATATATCATTTAACCGAAACAGATCCAGATAAAAATAAGTTCACAAAACACTACATAACGCCGCTCAAAATCCGAACATGTTGGATAAACTACCTAAAAAAAAGTTTAGGACAAAGCATAAAACCAAAAAGGACATGCCATTTTTCGCAGAAAATCTAAAACCCTAGCATAGTAAAGAACCAACGATTCTTGCCGGTCTTAAACCTCTCCTCGAGCCTCTTCTTCGTCTCAATTAAAAGTCTTCCTAAGGGAAAATTTAAGTTGCGTTGGTCCAAAAAGTCTACGAGTTGATTTGTTCAGCATAAAAACATCGAATAATTAATTAATATTTTTTAAAATAATTAACAATTTTAGCAATAGTTTTAACACAATTTCAAACTTTATGCTTGGTAAAGTTACTAAATGCCAAGATGTTTTTTTATCATTAGTCTAAGGTGAGGCCGCATTTCAAATTTATATATACAGGATCTGTGAATGGTATGTACTACTTTATATTGTTAACTCACTGTCTTTAACTGAATGGTATGTACTATATTTATGAATTATACATACTAGTTTATATTAGTAGTTGTATGAGCAGGAAGAAATTGTTCTTCCCTCCCTCGAATGACAATGCCATTGCGCTGGTACTTGTGAACTGTTTTATTTGCATTTTATGTTTGATTATTTCAATTTGCAACAACACTTCGGAATTGTATTATAGAATTCAGAATATATAAAACTGTAAGAGAGTATTATTAATATCCAAAGTCTACAAAATGGTACAAGTACTGATCATAATAAAACCAAGCAAAATGACATAATGAAATCATATCCTCAAATTACAAACAATCTGAAGTATTTTAATTGTACAGGGAAATAATGAACAAATCAATCATGTATGACCATGATCATCAACTATAACATATATGTTTTCTGGGAATAATCTCAGAAGCAGATGTCCAGAGCACAGCAGCAACACAAGGCAGCACAACTGCAATTCAACAACAAACAAAATTAATAATCAATAATATATCAAATATGTATTAGCCTGAGACTGCTATATAAAGACATATTTATTCACTTACCATCCCTTACAGAACCCATCACCTCTGGACTTGGTTTCAACAGGACCAGAGTTCTGAGAAAATCCCTTATGATCGCCGTCCTTAGTCGGGTACCCAACGGGCGGTGGCGGCATCACATACGCCGTAGATGGTGGTGGGTATGCTGCTGCTGCTGCGGACTGGTTGTGATTGTAGGAATTCATATTGATTAATAATTATCTCAAACAAATAAACAGAGATATTTAAGAAGATGAAGAAGGCGATGGATGATGTGGTGGTAAGTCCAGGTATATATATATATAGAGAGAGAGAGAGAAAGAGAGAGAGAGATTAATTTGTAATAAAATGTGTTGCTTCTCGAAGGAGAAGTGGGTAAGCAGAGCGGCCGCCCCGCGTGAAGACTGCAACACGGCTAAGAAAGACGAAATCAAGAAGATGAAGTTACCTGCAGGCAGAAAGACAGCCACGACGCTTTTAATATTTTTAATAAAAAATTAAATTTTTTATTATATATAAAAAATGTATTTATGATATATATAAATATATATATATATATAATTATATGTATATGTTATTTTCCATAAAATTAAAGGACTAGTTAATTTAAAACTTAAACACGTAACGGGTGGTCATAATTACAAAACGCTTGCTGCTATCAGGCGGTTGTTGTAAAAATTGAGTATGTTTCCTTCCTTGAAATGGTCTTAGAAAGGACGCGTGGACAACTTACTTCCAGTTTTCAACGCATAAAAACAAATGGTCTGATTGAATTGAATTGGTATGTGGAAATAGAACTTTCTGTTCTTGATGTATGTTTAGTTTTATTTAATTTATAATTAAAAGGAGTGACGGTCAATTATTTTAATTTAATTGACCAAATAATGTATGCATGATTTTTATAATAAAGTCTATAAACAAATCACAATTTATTTTGAATGCACGGGCAATTTTCTTTATATTAGATTCTATACACTTAATCATCTTCAAATATCGTCATTTTAATACCTTTTTTTTAATTAAAAAATTAATTTATTTATAGATTTTCAAGTTAATTTTTTTATTAATTTGGATTTTAAAATATATTTAGCTTTATAATTTTGATTTATTTATAAAATTATAAAAAAAAAATTACGACCGAGAAATAAAATTAAGTACAAATGTGCATGGTGCAGTTAAATTTATCATAATTTACCTCTTATTTTTTAATGAGAAATTTAAATTTCAAATCAACATATCAATTATGATTATTTCAAATTAATATTGATTTTATATTTGATTGAGCCATCTAAGAACATGTTTGTACTTGTCATAATACACATACACAATATAGAGCTAAAATGAAAAATTTAGGTATCGAAATATTAAAATAGTAAATTTGTGAAAATATTTACAAATTTAGGGGGTCAAATGTTACACTTTTTAAGTTTTAGGGGGTTAAAATCTAAAACAATTTATTTTCTATGTTGATAGCAAGAGAGGCCACGGCTAATAAGGCCCAGGCCTACAAGATGCATGTTGCCATTCATTTCGTTTTCAAAATTGGGTTATTTCGAAGTCTGATTTGACTAATCAGGCCCAATAAATGCGGCCCATGAATCTTAATTTGCGGGTTGCCTCGTGGTCAGTCCATAGAGTTTATTTTTACAAACATTTAAATGAACACTATATAAATAAAGGTGATTAAAAAATTATATAAATAAGTTTATATTATTATTAATTTTATAATATATATATATATATAAATACACACATATGTTACCAAATTTTACTTATCTAATTTAGAATGAGTTTAGAAAAAAAATAAATAAATAAAAACTCGGTACAAATTTAATATAAATTTTTATACGAATAAATATTTATAAATATTCGTTATAAGCATTCACAAATATTTAATTTTTTAAATAATTTTACTTTATGAAATCACCAAAATGGTACTTATTTTATGAGGTGATGTTGACGAAATAGTTGTTCAAACTTAAATTTTTTAGATATGATTCTTTTAGGGTTTTTTATATTTGATTTTAATAAAATTTGACATATAATATAATTAATAATAATAATTAACGATTTAAATTATATTTTAAATTTTATAATTTATATTATAAAATTAATTTATAAATTTTATTAAAATATAATTTAAATTATTTATTATTTATTATGCCTATTGTTGCTTAAAAATCGAAAAATAGAAAAGATAGATGCCGATCCAAATTTTCCATTCACCCTCGCAAAGCACAAAGCAAAAACAAATTACACTATTTCTGTCTGCCCGTCACCACCCGCTGAACACAGGCACTGCACACGCTGTTCTCTGCCCATCGCCGCCCGCTGCGCACACTCCTGCCCGTCGACTTGTCCACCGCACCACGCTGGTCTCGCCGCACGGAAGGTAGGAATTTAATTTAACTACATATGTTGATGCATATATCAAGGTGGTTCTCCAGCCTGCAAAGCAGAAGAAGCAAAATAGAAAACCGAGTCTCTGCTACATTCTTTAATCAATTTCCGTTAGCTGCTGCTGCTAATGTTACTGTGTCAAATCTGGTTTTTTTTTTCTGGCTTTGCAACCTACTGATTTTCTTATATGATCTGCGTGTAGATTAATATATTTCTTATGTTATTTTATGTATTTATTAAAATTTACACTGTCTTAAGATGGATTTGATTTCTTGATAATTATTCTGTTATATCATGAAATATTAAAAATGTTCGAGTTCACTGCCTATTTTTTGTTTGTCCACCGCCTTAAAAGATAATGGCTGACAGATTTATATTCTGGGACTAGAGTAATTTTATGTTACTGTTAAGCTGCCGCAAGCATTCCAGTTAAATTTTATGGAATCCTCTTCGTTTTTGGCATAATTGTTTTCATAAAAATTCACGTCTTTGAATTGGAAGCCAAATGTTGAATTGGCATCATTGGAGGCATGCATCTGCAGATCACTTACTGTGATAGTAAACTAAAGAATTATAGTATAATCCTTTTTTGGGCCTGTTCAGGAATTGGTCGTTGCACTCCTTATTAGTTTGGTAATCTCAATGATGCAGAAGTCTCAATCTGTATTCTTCATCTCTCTTCTTGTTTGGTACTTGTTTATGTGCAGTATAAGTCTATTATTAGCTAAGACAAATTTACCCTGTAAATGTTTTGGGATTGACCAATAGTTCATTAAAATTAATCCTTGTCATTGAAGCATAAATTATTCTGCCGAATGTCAATTTGTCTAATAAAATAACAAATTAGTGATGTTGAATATTAATTACGCATTAACGAAACAATTACGAAAGAATTTACTTAAAATGGGGGTAGGGTGTCTCGAATGCTATAATGGGCAGAATTTTCTATTGTCAAAATCTCTAGAAATGCTGGAATGAAAATGATCTTATTTCATGAACATAATATCTTCTAATTCTAGTGTATATTTTAATATTATATAATAGTATTAAATATACTTGAAAAGATAAAAAAATGTTAAAAATTTGTAAATATTCGTAAGATAAATATTAAATATCTATTTAAACGAATTTGGTAATGAAATGTTAAACTTCTTAAAATTTGATGTATAGGAATATCAATTTTATTTACAAACCTGCTAATACCTAATCATAATAGGACGAATTTAACATGTCTCTTAGCAGGTTTGGAAAAAAATAAATAAAATCGTTGTGGATTTGCGACGGATATGGATATAGATAAATATTTACGGATATTCATTAATATTTTTTTTAGATATATATATATATATATATGAAATTATTAAAATAATTTTATTAACTTATATATTATTATTCATTATTTTAGTAATTATGGTGGGCAAGTGTTAGCTACAATTAAAAAAAATAAATATGTGAACTTATAATTATTGTTTTGAACTTATGAATTTATAAAATTTTATTTTGGATTTATAATATTTTATATATTAATTTGTAAAATAAATATGTATTTTTTTAATAAAATTTTTGTGATTAATTTATTTTATATTGAATGTACTTGATATTTTATGTGAGTGATGCATTTTATTTTGAATTATTATTTATATTTTATATTTTTAATTAAATAATTTATAATTTTAAATTTAATATTTAATAATAGTACAAATATAGTTAAAAATATAAAAAAATTTATTAAAAATTTACGAATACCCACGTAAATTTAATAAATATTAAATATTTGTTTAAACATATGTTATACTAAAATGTCAAACTTATTGCGAGTTTGGTTGAAATTTTTTAACGAATACAAATTTAAAAATATGTCTTAAATCTAGTCTACTGTCATGTATAAGTTTGGTACTAAATTTTTGTAGCGAATACAAATACGAGTTTAGAAATATTTATCTTTTAAGTCCAATCTATTTTCTTCGTATCTATAATATCTTATCCTCACGAAGATATTGGTGTGAAGACCTCATCGCACAATGTCTAATCCTAATCCTGATGAAGACATTCATGTCATAACTTCGTCTCACAGTGTTTTATCAGTATTAATTAGGATTGCCTTCTACTAATGTTCCATATCACATTAGCGACCTCGCCCCACAGTGTATTGTCAGCATTTGACTAGGATTGCCTTTTAGTAATGGTATATGTCAAACTAGAGAAAGAACACATGTCATAGATAAATTTCTCATGTCATAATAACTACCCACGATCATGCGGGTTGACAAATGTTGAAACCACCTCATCCATTAATATTTAACATTATTTAGAATTTAATTTGGATTGTTGTATTTTTATTATATTTTGGAGTTGTTAAAAGTCTTTAATAATTATTCATTTCTATTTAATAATTAATATTTATAATTTTTTCATAAATTTATATTTGATATTTAATAATATTATTATATTAAAACGATGGTTTCAACACTTAATTATTACAAGTTGGAATATGTTATTACAAAATGATCATAAAAATTGATAATCTCTACATTCTCCGACAACTTAAAATACTAAAAAAGAAACCAAACAAAAGTGAAAAAGGGGAAAGGTATATCCCACTAATTGTTAAATTAAATGGGTAAAGAGAGTTGTATTTGAGCTTTTAATATAAGCAGGTGTACGAAAACAACCCTTCCCACTCCATACCTCCATTAAAGAGAAAGCCAGAGCTCTTTAATTGTTGCCCATTTGCCTATCTCATATTCTCTAATTATTACACAACATTGATACATATATTTGTTCTTGTTGAAACATATATAACATGTGTCACAACACATTTGTGACATGTTGTTTTTAGATCCATTTACCTAAAGCTGCGCCTTTTGCCCTAAAACGATTACAATGGTAGTTGCTTGTTTGATTTTCCCACCAAAATTAAGGAGTAGTGGCCATGAAGTTAGCTTAGATCACAATACAAATCTCCAAACACATGCTTAGGTTTGTGTTTTGTCCAAAACACTTCCAAAAAACAAAAACAAAATACTCAAGTTTTAAATTTGTTTTCTAATATAAATATTAATGGTATTATATTTATCGTCATAAATATATGCTAATGTATGACAATATTAAGCAATGTCATTATAAATTAATTAATTTAATGATATTAATTATATTAAATCAAGTTGATGTATAATTATAGAGGACGATATTTAGTTGTTACTTATGTATAACATTATTGGTGACGTACACCACTCTTTCTAAAATATAAGTATTAATGATGTTATATTTATTATTATAAATAATATGAAAATGTATGACATAATTGGTGATGATATATAATTGTCACCTATATATAACATTATTGGTGACGTTAAATAACGTCACTAAATTAGAAAATAATATATATTTTAAGTTAAATATGTAATAATTTATTTTTCATCATTATTAATATAATGCAACTACTGAATTATTCACTTTAATCTGCAATCGTCTTTTGATTTTTGTGATTATTGGATTGATAAAGTTAGTTAATACCTTATATATATATTATACCTTTTGATGATACAAGTTTTATAATTCTATTTCTAGATGAAAGTTCTTATATATATATATATATACATATATATATATATATTTCTTATTTATTATACTTGTTGTTTTTGTGTTTGACATTTTATTAAATTATTTATTTTAAAATTTTAACTTATTAGATAATTAATTTAAAATGCATGTGATTGTTGTATATAATGCATATTCTTCTTCCTTTATTTAAAAATTATTATTAGCAATTTAAAATATAGTTTTTAACTTATTATAACTTATAAGTATAGATGATCCCATGTGTTATTTTTTGAAGTTTTTAATATTATTTATGTTTAATAAATTAACAATGTCAATCAAAGATATATCACACACACAGTCTAAATTTAATTTATAGTTTAAAAGCAACACGTTATACATCAATTATTAATATACATAGTTATTAATTTATAATGTTATATAACACACTAATATAGTAATAATACTAATATATATCATTACTAATATAGTAATATATAGTTTAAAAGTAATATATAGTTTAAAATTAAGGTTGTTTTAGTTTAATTTAACATGGATTATATTTAATTATTTAATATACAAGTCTTGATAAACATAAATACTTTTCTCTAAAATTTCTAATTAATAGTAACAAAACTCCTATTTCTAAAGAAACTAAACATAATTAAGGAGGAGCAATAATTTTCTATCAATATTTCATTCATTTTTTTATAATCGATAATTAATTGATAAATCTTAACTTTTTCATAATATGGATTAATTAAGTTATTTAAATAGTTTATTTTTGCATGTCTCTTCTTCTGCTTCAACTTCTCTTTCACTATCTGTAAACTAATTATCTACGTAAACTAATTATCTACGTAGTTAAGCCAAAAGACCAAACTAGCTACCACTTCTTTGAATTCTCCCTCCAAAACGACACAATAAACCATTGTAACCATCTCCAATTATCGATTCAACAACAAGGTTTGTATTAAGACCCTTTTCTGTTTTAACGTAAATTTTTTTATTTAATTAAATTAATATAAATATGGTGTTAGTTATTTGGTTTTGATTGTATTTCAATAAAAATTAATTATTGTCCCTCTTCAGAAACTGATTTAGTGGCTTGTAATTTATAACAAGTCTTGGCGCTCTGATTGGAAACTTTCTTCTTTTCTGTCTGTAGATTCTTTCTTCTTTTTTACCTCTCCACTCATACTCTCCGTTTTCGTCAACCCATCTTTTTTTTTTTGTCTGTTTTCTTCTTCTTTTTTGTATAAATTCATTCAATCCGAAGCTGAAACTTAAAACCCCAGCTTTCTCCTTATGGTTTCCCAACTTCTCATACATTGAAAGAACTTAAAACATGGCATTTAATACAAACTATAAAAACTGACAAAAAAAAAAAAAAAAGGAAATTTTTTAAATCAAGATAACAAACAATGATATATTTTTAATATATAGAAACAGCATTTTATTTTATTGGTACACAACTGGTTACAAACTACAACCGAAGAAAATCAGCACTGCACTGCACTTAAGATAATAAAATAAGCAATCATGAGTGGGACTTTAATATTTTTGCTTAATAGAATCCATATTTACTACATTATTTTAATATAACTCTAAAAGCTCCCGGTGCAAAACCAGCTCTCTGTTATTAATTACTTATTTGCCTAGCTGGGATTCTTTTACAATGTGTTGTATTAGTACAAGTCTTCTATTCTTCTTGAATACATTTTTGTAATTTTTTTAGTTTTTATTTTTGTTGGTTTTTTTATTATTTATTTTTGTGGATATGCAACTTCTCTGTGTTGTTTAGAGCTTTGCCTGAGCTTCTGGTGCGAAGTACATTATAATTCAATATATGCAAGTGGAGGTGAATCCAACTGTTACTCTTGTGTAATTTTCTTTGTTCCTAATGTCTTCTTATTTTGTCTGACCGATAGCTTGATTTTTCTATTGCGTATATTTACAGATGTTCCAACTCGGAAACCCAGACGAAAGTATTGGCTTTTCTAGATTCATAACAGTTTGATTGCGAGGTCAACATTTATACTGTCTATATTCTGTTTTTCATATCAATTTTCCAGAGAAAAAAGAAAAAAAAAATTTAGCTATATGATATGTATTAAGTTGGCACTTGGCATGGAATTAGATGTTTCATAATCGATGATTTGGTTCATCGAACAGAAAATGTTTTCTAGAAATTGTTATATAGAAAAGTAATGATTATCTGTTCCTTAGGTCATGTAAATTATGTACGTCTGTCATGATAAACACTTACTATTTAACTGTTAGTATTCATCGACAATCGATCTTGTATACTTGACAGTTGGTGACCCTTAGTTTATAAATACTAACTACCATAATTCTTCTTTACCTGAAAAAGCCAGAGCAGGTATATTTATAGCAAATCCAGAAAACTTGCTTTCTCATATTAATTGTGGTGTTAGAAAATTTGATGGGATTAAGTTTGTATCTCAGTGTGTATTTATTGTAACATTTTATCTGTATATGATGATTCAAAAATTTATTCATACAATTAACACATTATTAAAGTTTGGTTATATATAAATACTAAGAGAGTCAAATTGGCAATGCATTATTAGCATTTTCTTCTTAAATATGAATTGCTCAAAGTTGGCATGTGCATGTGTTCAAGCGTGCATTGAAAAGTATGGTGAATGTATCAATGGAGCTTGCATCAACAAAGACACTTTGTTGTTGCAAGATACCAATAAAGTGAAAGTGATTTCTATGTTTCCATAATTGGTCTTTGGTTTGACCAATAATATGTTGTGAATAATAAAAACTTTAGTGTTATTTTTGTTGTATGGAGAAGAATTCAGCAACTTAGTGCTTGGTTGAGTTGGATGTTAAATGACCCTTTTTTGTGTTTATATATATTTAAAAAGAGACTAAATTTATCATAATTCATCCAAATAAATCCCTATTTCATCTCAGATCATGTGATTTTAACTCACAATAAATAAGGTTTTATTAAATAATTTTCTAGCTTTTAGTGAAAATTTAACGAGATTTCTGTATGAAACAAGTCCATATTCTCATAGTAAAATGATACACAATAGGAACAAAATAGTCATTTTGATTGAAGGATCTATTTAACATAAATAACGCGATTATGGATTGAATTAAGATTTTAGAAAATATTAGGGGCCTGAATAATAAAGTCCGCACACTCGGAAGAAATTCTCCACGGTCGGTAAGCGATTTACGGATAGTCGGAACCACGATGGCATTTCTCTCGGCCAATTTGGTCATCCGGTTTTCGCACTACTACCAAAATTCCTCTCAAAAACCCTAACCCTAAAATTCTGCACACTCTCTCAATTTTTAAAGCTTCTTGCATCTATATACGAAATCATTGTTACAGAAAACCGATTGGGGGAGAAAAAGGTATTTCCTTTACCATTCTCTGTGATTTCCCTGATCTATATTTCATACCCATGTTTTTCTATCATTGTTTTTGTTTTTTTAAAATGTTGCTTGGCATGAAGTTTTAAGTGGGCAAGTGCTTTCTTGTTGTGGGTGTTTGCTTATTTTGATTGTAGAACTCGGAGTAATCCAAACCTTGAAATTCTATAAATATTATGTTCTAAATTTGTTTATATTAGGAAAGTTTTGCAATGAAGGAGAGGAGAATTGGTAAGGTGGACTTGATTTCCGCATTGCCGGAACCCATTTTGCAACACATTATGTCGTTTCTGCCATTTGAGGAAGTTGTTCAAACTAGTATATTGTCTAAGAGATGGAAACAAGTGTGGGATACTTACCCTACTTTGGAATTCACTGATGTATGTTATAATATTAG
The DNA here is from genome assembly GCA_035584115.1 of Cedrela odorata. Taxonomy (NCBI): domain Eukaryota; kingdom Viridiplantae; phylum Streptophyta; class Magnoliopsida; order Sapindales; family Meliaceae; genus Cedrela; species Cedrela odorata. The sequence continues at coordinate 738 of JAXCLQ010031927.1, read as the reverse complement.
TAGGAAAAAGGAGACGTTGAAATACATGGAGCAAACACTGCTGAAGCGCCTTAGGGAGAAGATAAGTATGAAGAAGTTGTCATTTCGCATGGAATTGTCAAATTATCCGGAATTAGCGTCGTTCATAGACCGATCATTATGCTATGCCATTGGATGTAATGTGAAGGAGTTGAAATTGGAAATTGTTTATTGGGGTTCTGTATGGTGGTACAATTTGCCTCAAAGTGTTTTATGTGGGAGCTCGATAACTGTGTTGGATTTAGAAGGCTGTAAGTTGGAGCTAGGTGGAAGTAGTGTCAGATTACCTTCTTTGAGAAAATTGTTGCTAAAGCAAGTTAAGGCGGAAGATGGTGTTATTGATAATCTAGTTGCGTGGTGTCCAATGATTGAGTATCTGACAATTGATGAATGTGAGGGGTTTAAAAGGCTAGAGTTATTTAGTGATAATAGAGTTGATAAAATCAAGGTACATAACAATTGTGAACTTGAACAAGTGGATATTAATATAGTGAATGTGAATTCGATAGCTATTTATGGGCCAACAACATGTGAGATCAGCATTGCTCCTTGCAAGAGTCTAAAATGCTTAGAATTAGATATGGTTTCCATGACTGATGAGCTATTCAGCAATCAAATTTCCGAACTTCCACTCCTCGAGTACTTGAGCATAACTGACTGTCATGAGTTAAAAATAATTAAGGTTTCAAATCCTTCTCTTCAGAAATTGTTGATCTTTAG
>JAXCLQ010031916.1:8972-25807 GCA_035584115.1 Cedrela odorata | reverse complement strand
AAAAAACATATATATGAAGACAACCAAAAAGGAAATATCTAAGTGTCGCTCAAATGAACATGAATGAGGATAAAGTTTAGATTAGATTATGTGGTATTTGAAAGACTTGTAATTCCCGAACAAGATGTTGGTTTAGGACCCCAAACCCGCCAAAATGTTTACAATAACTAATTGTTCTACTACTGCTTCTGCTTTCATATCTTCACAAATTTCACCAACTACCGTTGAAATTCATCCGTCGGGTTCTTTCGAACCAATCAACCGGCGCCATCTTCTCACTGCACTCACACTCTCCATTTCCTTCACTTCTCAGCTCAATCCATTTGCTGCACACGTTGCCGGCGCCCGTGGCCTTTTCCAAATGCCCCCAGTTCGACTCACCAACCGGTAATAGAATAAACACATTGTCTGTTTTCTTATAAATTAATCGTTTGTGTTTGCGTTGGTTATAATGAAGTGGATAACTTAAATAAGCTACTTAGTTTTGTTTAGATATTTGTTGAATCCTTGTATTATTGTGTTAAATTTATTGAATTCTGGTATATTCAATTTCAATTGGATTCCGTGGTGGAACATTTGAATGGAGGTTTTAGATTCCAAAGGTCCCAACTCCCAAATGATAAAAGTATAGGATTTAGAGTTTCAATTTTATCCAATTTTTATGGGTGTCAGTTAAATTAGTTTATTGTGACAGAGGAGATAAGAAATGGAGAGGATTACCTCCAGTTCTGTAATTGTAACCCAAAGACCAAATGGGTGAGAAAATAAAATTCCATTTTCCTACATTATCAGCAACTAATTTATGACATTGTAATTCTGTTTATTGTTTTGTCCTGAATTTGTTGTCGGCGTGTAAGGTACTATTTGGTGAGGGCTGGAGAGTCTGAATATGAGAGCTTGGGTATAATCAACACCAACCCAGTTGCAAAAACATCGGTTGATAATGGGTTATCTGAGATAGGGAAGAAGCAGACAGTGAGGGCTGCTTTTGAGTTGAAGGCAATGGGGGCCTGTGAAAGGGGATGCTGGATTTGGCCTTCTATTACTCAGAGAGCTTACCAGGCTGCTGAGATTATTGCCTCCGTTAATGAGATCAGTAGAAGGTATGCAAATTCAAAATAGAATTTATAGATTCAGGAATGGAAGTGGATTTGAAAAAGAAGTAAATATTATAGCTAATTCTTAATCTCCCTTTGTTTCTGAGAGAAATTTCAGAAAAGAACTAAGATTGCTTGCTTAATATAAGTAAATGGCTCTGTTAACTTAAGTCATTCATGTCTAGAAATAAGAAACTGGTAAAATCATATTGCAATTTCCACTTCTTACAGCATACTTTGTGACCTCATGGATGGTAAAATATGAGCTCAGAGTTGAGTTTCTTGTCAGATATCTGGAGTCATCATTGAAGAAAAATATGGAATATGACAATGCTTTTGCTAGAGTCTGCTGGTATATTTGAATTGATATCAATTAGTTCTAACAGTTTCACATTGGTTACAGTTATATAGTTCCTGAGTACAGCTTCCTGGATGCTCGCGGATTGGGAGCTTATGAAGGCAAGAAATTGGAATCTATTTCAGAAGTAAGATCTCTATATTTCTTCATGCTATAAAATAATAAGGGATGTAACTAACATGTCTTTATTCTTTAATATTATTTGAATTATGCAAAATTTTTATTTGTCCATCATAGGGTGGATGCTTTACAAACATTAGGAATATTTGTCTACCACCGAATAGAAAAATTAGGAATTAAATCTAGGATGTAGCCCCAAACACCCATTGTGAAGGAGTATTCACGTGTCTACAGATCCTTAATTAATTGAATAATGTGCAATTGCTTGTATTGGGATGGTTCAGATATATGCATCAGATGGTATTGCTACGACAATCAAGCCTCCTCCCATAGATGATGGTACCCCAAATGAGAGTGTTGCAGATGTATTTGTTCGTGTTACACAACTAATGTCAATTCTTGAGACTCAATACTCTGAAGACACTGTCATAATTGTCTCACCAGATTCCGACAATTTGACAATCCTTCAAGCTGGTTTAGTCGGCCTTGACCTTCGAAGGTAACCCTATTAGTCCTTACCTGCCACTCTTAGACCAAGAAATGAAATGGTTTAGCATGTGTACGTACACACTCCAAATTTAACATCTATAATCTAGTACGTTAACAGTTTGTTTTTCTTTTTGTTTCAGGCATAGGGAACTTTCGTTCGCACCAGGGGAGGTCAGATTTGTTGATACCAGTAGCATACCCACTTACAAACAACCTGCATCTGCTGTATATAAATGTTCAAATCCACCAAACTGTAACTGATGACCTAATGCCTTTGACTAAAACTCCGATTTATGTTGTCATATTATTAGTTCTCACTCTCACACAGGTTTCCCGGCTTGTCTACATTGACTACATCGGTCTTCGGCGGTTCTTTTCCTTTATTATTTTTCTTGCTTTCTCATTGGTTTTCCCTGCCCCTTTATTATTTTATCTTTCATATTCTTTGGCAACAAGTTATGGTTACTGTTCTAATTCCAACCCTGCGCTCATCATTGACCCTTCTCAGGTTTTCCTCAAATGCGTAGCTTTTCCCGTTTAATAGTGTGAAGACGTGTTGAATTTCGATGGACATTCGACGGGATGTGTTAAGTTGTGGGCTGCAATGGACAAATTAAATTAAATTATATACGTACTTGCATGAGTATAACACCAATTAATTCTCAGAGCCACAAGTATGAATTAAAGAGTTGATTAAAAAGAGCAACAACGGAAACTCAGGTACAAAAAGTTGTCAGCGAAACGCGGGTGTTGGAATAGAACGTAGAAAAGTCAAAGTCAAGGTCAATGATTAGATATGCAGCCAGTGAGTGATCCAAGACTATACTAATAACAACCTCTTCTATGCGAGTTTTTTTTTTTTTAATGATCATATTTACCATTCAATTTATTAAAATGATCATTTTTATAATTTTTTAATCAAATGGTCCCAAATTTTAAAACTTTTAAATAAATCATCGTATTATTAAAAATAATAAATAATAATAAAATAATTTAAAATCTTGTATATTGGTATCATATAGTGGTGGTTAGCAGGCCCAATCTATGAATTTGGATTGGGTGATAGGTGAACAAATATAAACTAACCTAATTAGTAGAGAGGGATTAGGCCGAACAAGGTTTTGGGTCAAAAAATATGAAACTGATTCCGCCCGTGAAGAGAAACAGAGTCGGTTTAATTTTGGATCAATTTTTGACTTTTTTTTTAACTATCGGATTAAATCGGTTCGGTCTAACAGTTTAACCTACCGATTCAATAGGATAACAGGCCTAAACAGTTTCAGGCCTCTTACTAGTCGAACTTCAAATTTCAAACAAATGAAATCAACACGGTTCAAATTTTGAACTCGAAATCAGATGAACAATATTCTAAGCCAATTCAGGCCAAACACGTCCCATTAAACACCACTAGTATCATGAGTTTGATTTTGAACACAAATTGTTTAGAAAATAATATGTAAGATTTTGAAATTGTTAATCATTATTCATTAATTATACAAGGTTAGAGATTTATTTGATATTTTCAAAATTTGAGATCCATTCAAAAAATTTCAAAGGTGTTCCGATTTCTATCCGAAACTCAATTTTAAATTTTTTGAATAAATCTCTAAACTTTTATAATTATCAATAATTATAAAATATTTTAATATTTTATATATTAGTATATTAACAAACCAAACTCATAAGATTAAATATATAAAATTTTAAAAGTTTGAGAATCTAATCAAAATAAAAGGTGATTTTTTTTTTGGGTGTAAGATATTTTGGTCCAAATTTAATTTTTTTTCCTCAATTTGGTAAAATAAAAAGTAACCTATAATAGTATTACTTTCTAAAACAGCTCACAGGTCATTTGGAAAATTTCCCCTGTATACTCGGAACACCATAAGACAATGGGAGCTAGAGGTCAAAAAGGAGCTTCGTGGGCACAAACCCTTAATTTCCAGGATTTTGAATTAGAGGACCCACAGATTCCCCGTCTGAACCCTGTAGGAGACTACAGAAGTTTCGTATGGCATTTCCCCCTCTTATTTGACTCTTTACAAGGAGAAACTCTCCCTACATAATCCAGTCCACAAACACAAATACCATTTGCTAACATAAACTGCTCTCTCTTTAGTCTTAGTTTTTTTTTTTTTTTGGTGACAGTGGAGAGATGAAGAAAAGAAGTGATCAGGCTTCCAAACTTGATCGAAAAACCATCGAAAGGAATCGGAGAAATCACATGAAAGCTCTTTGCTTTAAGCTTGCTTCTCTTGTTCCTTCTCAACACTTGAAAACCTCCAAGGTACTTCCTCTACCTGCAGAGACCACTACTACTAGAATGAATTATCCTTCCTTCATATTTTTGAACAACAAACTCCTTTTTCCTCGATAAATCTGAAACGTCAGAGATTAACATATATAACCCTTTCTCTGTCGATTCAAAAACAAACAATTCAGGAGAAAATTCTCTCAGAACGTTAGTACTGCTATTGTTTTTAGCTCAAGTTTGAGTACGATTAGTATATCGTTCTTGTTTTAACGTTGGGTCGATACACTTAAAGAGTAACATTTTTACAGTCCCTTCTTCTGCTCCTCTATGTAAAATAATGTACTGCCTCTTCAAAATTATTGCTAACTGCTTGATAAAAATACAGACGATAGAAAAATGTGGTTCTCATCTCTTTATTAGATATTTTATTACTATTATCTTTGGATAATGGATGAGATTTCAGAAAATGACGTTTTCCATCTGTTGCTTATCCTTCTGTCACTCTGCTGGCCACTAAATAATTGTAGATTCAGCATCTGCTTTATTACTGCTGCATATTCTGACAAAATAATTAATTATTATTGTTATTATTTCAGGAGATGATATCACAACAAGATCAGCTGGATCTAGCTGCCTCTTACATAAAGCAGCTGAGAGAAAGAATAGATAAATTAGAGGCGAAGAAGGTACAAGCAATGAAATCAATAAAAACAAACAGTGGCATAATGGATGAAATGAATGAGGGGTTGAGATTGCCTCTTGTTGAATTAAAAGACATGGGTTCCTGTATTGAAGTGGTTTTGATAAGTGGGTTACAGAAAAACTTCATGCTATATGACGTTGTTAGTATTCTTGAGGAAGAAGGAGCTGAATTTGTCAGTGCTAGTTTTTCTACCGTCGGTGATAAGGTTTTTCACACAGTCCATGCCCAGGTCAATAGTAAAACCCAGTTCCTGATCTTGTTATATATATATATATATATATGCATAGATTCTCCTTTCATGCTTCTTACATGTTTATCAAAAATTAATTAAACTTGACTGGGTCTTACTGAGAGTTGCAGGTTAAAATTTCAAGAGTCGGAGTAGAGACTTCAAGGGTTTGCCAGAGATTGCAGGACTTGGTTTACTGAAGTCAATCGTTTCCCATCTAAGATTCAGTACTGCTCACTCAACGAAAAGCCAAACCAGAAACTAAAACTTTGGTTTCACACTTGGCTGGCCATTAGATGTTGGAGGAATTATATCTATATTTTCTTCTAAATGTAAGCGGATATTCGACAGACGAAGTATTTTATGTTGTTGCGAATGCAGTGGCTTGAATTAATGAAAGTTTATAAAATAATTTAACTAGTTTCTGTACAAATTAATGTATAATAATGATGGTTAATCCTATAAATAATATTTTCATATGACTGCCTCTATGGTTACATTAGAAGATTCTGTAGCTTCTTGCTTAATAAATTAATCTACTTCTTTGTTGAGCATTGGTTATTACTGCTCAGCAGAAATGAATGTAGTCCTTCGCTTGAGCATTGATTACCACTTAGCAGCCGATCAAATGACAGCTTATGTACGTATACGCTGCATTGCCACTATGGCACACCTTATTTTAACGTCAAATTAGGTATTTTATTTTATAAATTCAGATATAAAATATATTTTTTATTATTTTATCAAAATTAAATTTATAAAATATAAATTATACATTTGTAACTTAAAATTATAAAATAATTTAAAATATTTTTATTTATTTTATAAAATAAATTACTAAATATATCTGTTGATGCAGTAAAAATTTATTCAATGAGTTCTGTATACCAACAACAACCTTTTCTTCTTTTTCTTCTTCGACCTACGACTACAATCAATAGTTACGGAGTAAAAAGCCAGTTGTCCGTCGAAAACTCTCCAATATTTAAGTTAGACTTTTACTTTATAAATTTTAAAGGAAGATCTTCAATAAAGCTAATAATGTTCTTTTTTGTTAGGTTTCGTCTATTTACCTGGTTGCTACTAATCTCTTTTTATAAGTATTATCATTTCTCTAATATGGTAGGACATTGAAACAGGGCGGAGATTCCACAAGTTAAACATTGATTTTTAGTAGGATTGTATCCTTAGGATTCTTATTCTGTAAGAAACCTAATTTGATAAAAATTCTTATTTTGAAAGAATATGAGAATATATGGGAAGGAGATGAACCCTTTACTAATGCGCAATTGCAAAGAGATCTTGGCAATCTATGCTTGAAGATCGTTGTTTCCTCATAACAAGATCAGATGTCGCATTTTCGAGACTGAGACCTTTGCAAACCACATATTCGAGACCTTATAAGTTATAGCTAGGTTTCGTCTATTTACCTTGTTGCTGCTAATCTCCTTTTATAGGTGTTATCATCTCTCTAATACGGTAGGACATTAAAATATGGCGGAAATTCCACAAGCTAAACATCGATTTTTGGCAGGATTGTATCCTTAGGATTCTTATTCTGTAAAAAACCTAATTTGACAAAAATTCTTATTTTGGAAGAATCTGAGAATGTATGGGAAGGAGATGAATCTTTCACTAATGCGCAATTACAGCGAATCTTGGCAATCTTTACTTGAAGATTGTTGTTTCCTCGTAACAAAACTAGATGTCGCATTTTCGAGACCGAGACCTTTGCAAACCACATATTCAAGATCTTATAAGTTATGGCCGAGGGCAATGCCTTTTTGGAGCATTCTTAGAATAAGATTTGATCGGCTTGGCCTTATTAGAGCATCCTCGGAATAAGATTTGATCTGAGCCTCCTAATTACTTTAAAATGTCTCGGCTCCTATCACTTGAATGGTTTTTCTCGAGTAACAGTCGACTTTGGAACACCATCCATCCCTATCTGCAAAACCATCTCATGCATTTATCCTCATGAACCTTATTTGTTCTGGACTATTCTCAATAATATCATAAAAAATTCCTTTTACCTAAATTAAACATTCACAATTTTTAAAATATAATACCGAATAAATTTTTATATTTAAAATATAATAATTAAAAAATATATATATATTTTTATAAAAATAATATCGAATGGGCCACGAGCTTCTTTGTTTGAACATAGATTTTTATTCAAATAGATTTATACGCATGTTCTAGAATTTGAAAAAGTCGGTCTCGTGTATTTATTCTGTGCACAATGACTTGTTTCGTTGTCCGCTTACAATATGAGCAAGAAAGAACACGTAGTTCAGTGAACGATAAAGAAAATTTTGACGGTTCAACCAACATCACTGCCATGCACATGGAGTAAAAGGACTATTATTAATGACTCATGAACGTCCTTTTATGCACAGATTCAGAAAGCAAAATAAAACGACAAACAAAAGATGAAAAACTTGGCTCTAAAATGTTGAGATGTAAAAAAATTGTTCTCTTTATATCAATAATCCGTAGACAATTTAATATTACAAAATTATAATAATCAACTATTTTTAAAGTAATAAAAAATAGAAAATCATAAATTTATTAGCAAAATAAAATTTTATTAAAATTTTTTTGTATGATAAAAATCATTCGAATTAATGCATAAACTATCAAAATATTACACAATTAAAGAATAACTTATAATTAATAATTTAATTAAAAAATTATTAATACTTAAATCTAACTAATTTGACAAATAACTTACTTTAAGTAGTTATTATTTTAAAATTCTGAATTTTTTTTTAATAAAATTATTTAAATAATACATTCATAATATTAGTATTTAACAATTAACAATAATAATAACTCTAAAAATTTTTCAATTAGATTTGGTGTATACATATATGGTAAAAGGCTACCAAAAGAAATAATTAAACAAATTTTATTATATAAAATTCAAACTTAACAATAATTATAGGATGGCTCTGAGTTTTGAAAGTCTTAAAGAACTCTTAAAGTATAATTATTGCATAATCTAACGTTGAATTGATTGAACTTGCTTGGAAGTTCATGCATGTGAAATATTGATTATGACGAGATGCCTTTGATTATAACCGAACATTAATCAGCACGTTGCTCATGTTGAGGTCGAAATACACGTAGTAAGTAGTCATAGTCAACGACTGAACATTAACGTCATAAAAAAAACAATTAAAATATTGATGGATCGTCTTGGACAAAGAAAGTTGTCTGTCAGATTCAATGGTTATGGCCGTATGGGTCAATGAAAACTGAATGAAACGATGAATACGAGGGATTTGGCCTTTTCCTGGAACATGCGTTGCTTTGGACTTACTTTCCCTGCATTATTTGTATGAATGAAATATCACCGACCACTTTTTTTTTTTTTTTTTTTTAACTTTGCCACAAGACTCAGGGGCGAGAGAGTTTGACATTGCCTACAATTTAATATTTAGGACATAGAAATAGGGGGTAGTGACCCATGAACACTCCCATTTTAAGTATAAGATTTTGGTAATTATATATGATTAAATGATATGGGCTTATTAATGAATGCCAGTTTAGATTTATAATAAAATTACAAAATCCCATTGTTCATGGTATTGTTGTTTTGTAGTTTAATTATAGCTTGTAGCATTAAATAATAAGAGATAAAATCAATGCATATGATTAATAATAATAAAGAGAATTCATGTTAACATGATATAAGTAAATGCATGCCATACTATACCATACAAGTGGAGTTGTATTGGGTTTAGGTTTCATATTTTAAAAGCCTAGGAGCAATCTGGTTTGGACCACCTCAAAGTCCATTTCATATTTCAGCCCATATACTTGTGATGTGATAATTAAAGGAGGCAAAATTCTTGTGAGTAGAAGTGAGAAATGGGTCGGACGGCCAGCTCAAGAAAATAGAACCCATACGAATTTGCGTGTAGGGTTGGCCAGTTTTGTATTGTTCATAGATTGGGTCCATGTAAAAAACAAGGTCCGGCTTAGTCTATAAACGTAACCCGCACCGGCCTATACCCGGATTAGTTCGCAAATTTAAATGGGTCTACCTAAAATTAGAAAAAATAATAATTTAATTAATATTATAATTTAAATGAATCATAATATAAATTATTTATTTAAATTATTTAATATTTACTTATTAATTATAATATATATATAAATAAGTTAAATAAGTTCGTAAATTCATTTCGAACCCGACAGATTTTTCAATCCAACTTGGACCCGCGATAGATATGATCTTTAGTATTTATGCATTGCCATTTTGCCGCCTCTACTTGTAAGGAATTCATTAGAAACTTGTTCACTTCAAATTAATTAGTCAAAATTGTAAGGCTTCACCTCACATTCTCTTTTATTTTTAGTGGGTCAAACTCAAATCAGATGGTTATCCTATCCCTGTCCCTTTTAATTACATCATCAAACTAATAAACAAATGTTCGTGTTTTACAAACAAAACATTGACATTATTTTGTAATCTAATTTAGAGACGTGGGGTGATATGATTTCTTGAACCAAACCAATCATCCTTTGTAGATGAGCCTTAACCAAATAATGCATTTTTAAGAATCTGAAAATGACTATTTATATATAATTATACTCAAATTCAACTCATTATTCATCTAATTTGTCACGAATTGCTTGAATACTTATGCATCCGAATTATTCAGTCAAACCCCACTAGAACTACAATTTAATTGGATTATTAAAGAAATACTTTTAAAAAATATGATCATGTCATGGACACACCACACCAAACCTTGCATAAATTAATAGTCATTAGTCTAAACCAATTAAATTAAGTTAAAAGCTATATTTTATCATCTTAAGTAAGTTTAATTCAGCGTTATTGCCATTGTTATTGTCATTGTAAGTAGTCGGTGAAGATGCATAATTGAGTGTTTAGACACACACATACTTTTTGTGGTTAATAGTCTTATTGGCCCCCCCATGACCCGTGAGTTAAATTTGACCACACCCTTATGCACTGTCTAACATAATTTATTTTCACATATCATAACTATCTACAGTCTTTCTCTTTTCCAAACATCCCTAATTTGATGATCATTACAGTACAAAATTGAGGGTGTAGGACAATCAGGAGATGAATAGCCACAAAGTCATTTGGTGACATTATCACGCTTGGGGAGGTTACTGAAATTTCTAAAACTCAAAGGAGACAGATGAAAATATAATTTATATATATGGTCACAAATTTATATAAATAATAAATAAATAAAAGAAAAGGAAAAAATGACTAGTAGAAGAGGGAGAGGGAGGAGCAAAGTGGGTCAGAAACACACGCTGTGTGCAGGCAATGCCATGTGCCCACATGCTTCATTAGAGAAATAGCTAGCGTACTCTTCCCTGTTACCAAGCAAATACTTGTGGAAAGATTATACATAACATAACGTAACAAGAATATCAACAACAACTGAAGAAGAAGAAGAAGAAGAAGAAGAAGCGAGATTAACAGAAAAACCACTTTCAGCCAAATCCCCAAACGTCAGAAACTGAAAAAATGAAGGAAAGCAGTGATGGCTTTGTGAGAGCAGATCAGATTGATCTGAAAAGTTTAGATGAGCAGCTAGAAAAGCACCTCAACCGAGCATTGACTATGGAAAAGCACAAAAGGAGAAATTCCGATGATAATATTTTGGTCACAGCTTCCATGGCTACTGCTAAACCTTCTATTTCTATTAATAAACAGAGGCAGGAGTGGGAGATCGACCCCGATAAGCTCATTATCAAGAGTGTCATTGCTCGTGGAACCTTCGGCACTGTCCACCGTGGCGTCTACGACGGTCAGGATGTTGCCGGTTAGTTAACTGCTTTCCGTTTTAGCTCATAAATTCCATATTTTAAATAATTTTTTTAGTGATTTCAAATTCTCTAATTGTTCTGATTTTTTGTAGGGTTCTCTTTTCTAATTGATAGTCAGTAGTTATGTTTCTGAATTTTTCTGCTTGGATTTGGATACCCATTTGCTTTTTTTCTTCGTTTCCATCTCACTATTTCTGAATAAATTAGTGATTTCAACAGATACTCAGGTTGTTTGCATTGGTGAAGATGGTTATTTTTGCGAAATTATTACAATTTTTTTTTAATTTTTGCTAAAAAAAAAGTACTTTACTTGGGTTTAATTTTGTTGGTCCAATATTAAATCAGGTGATCATTGTTAGAATCACTTTCATGGCTTCAAGCCCCTTTGCAGTTCAATGCGAAAGCTGATATAACCTCATAACTTTTGCTACATTTTGGTTCTTTTATTGTCTACAGTATGATTCTTCTAGCAATATTCTGGAATTTTATTACCATTGACTGTTATGGAGTTTATGTGATTGGCCATGGTAAATGTGGTCTTATGAAATCCGTGACTCATGCACGAGTTTGGATTGAATTTTGCTGGTAACTGACTTTAACTTGGATGGTGTTGTATTTCTCAACTTTCATGTGACCCCAGCTGTTAGTTAATATCATGTCAATAAAATAGTAGAAAAATACTAAGCAGCAGGACTGGTAGCTGGAAATTAAGATCCCAATTTTTCATTATAATAATAGCAATTATTGTGATGGTTATCAGTGTCTTAATCCAACTAAGTTAAGATGTACTCATTTTTTTGGGCGATGGTGATGATGGTGTGGATTCTGTCTGTTTTTGTACATAATATTTACCTTTTTGATTGCTTTACTGTATGAATCCATGAATTTAATTTCACTCATGTTACTTTTTTGACTGCTTCCTTAATTCTCAGTTAAGATGCTTGACTGGGGAGAAGAAGGTCACAGGACAGAAGCTGAGATTGCCGCATTAAGGTCAGCGTTTACACAAGAAGTTGCTGTGTGGCATAAACTTGATCATCCTAATGTTACCAAGGTCAGTTTCTACTAATCTGAAATCTTTTTTCTTGTTTTCGAGTTTGTATTTACAATTGCAATTTGAATATTCCTGGCTTATCTGTAGCTACAAAAATGCTTGGAGAAGTTGCGTGTCCTGCTTCCATGACAGATTATGTAGAAAGTTAAAAAGGAATATATACATTTAATAAACATCTTAGGAGCTGGCTACTTTAAACTCAATTAATTACCTGCTGCTCCCCATTTAGTGGAGAGGGGTAAGAAGTTTGTTATATCCTCTATCTCAATCAAATAGTGAATGGTCATTATGGCATTATGTGTATTGTCTACACATTAATAATTTATCCTTTTATCGGTTGCAGTTTTCAGGGGGAGAAATGCAGCATAGATTTATATCCTGAAACCATTAATTGTGTAATTTGTGAGCAGTTGTGGAAAATTCATTTAGACTATCATTGTGACTTTAGTTCACGTAAAGAAGACCACTAGCTACTGGATTTCTATTTTCCTAAAATTAGGCCTTTTGATTGGAGATGTACTGAATCAGCTTGATATCTGTATTTTCTGCATTTATTCTTTTCTTTGAAACAGGGTATAAAATGATGTTCCGTCCTGCATTCCATTTATTTTAAGAATAATTCTCAATCTGTTGGAAGCCTGAATGCCTGCAAGAGGAGATACTCCTTTGTTATTGTATATTTATTTCATTGTAGCTTAAGAGTGCTCTTGTGCCAAATGGGTTTATTTTTTTTGTTGTATTTGCTAATTGTAGTCAATTGATGGCAGCTATTTGCTAGCCAGCCCTCTTCTTTCCCCTTCAAAATAAAATTGAAAACAATATTCTCATTCTTTTTTTGTTTTAACTTTTAACAATTTGTCTCCATTTAAATGAGTTTTAGTGCATCTGATCTCCGAATGATTTGATATTTCACTAATATCAATTATCTTTACCTTCTTGCTTCCATGGACATTGCTTTTCAACTTCATAACAGCTTGTCAATCTTAAAGATTGTAGGATATTTCTTTGCAAAAGGAATTACATCTCCATACATGTACCCTTTGCTTTTTTTATTTGCTAATCCACTTTCTCCCTCTTATCATCGTCTCTATACTTTCTCTTCATCATTAGAAATTGATTGATATTAGAAAATATTTGGCTTCTGTGGTGACAGCAACATTTTAAGAAGTATCCCACTATCTAAGTTTCTTGACTTTGGCGATCAACTAGGGGTGGTGCTTTAAGAAGTATCCCATTATCTGAGTTTCTTGCTACTGTTGCGTCTTGGATGCAAAAGTCAGGCTTGTAGTCCTTTACTATTTCTGATTTTGGTTCAATTGATTCCAGTTTATTGGAGCAACGATGGGCTCAGCAGAGCTACATGTACAAACTGAAAACGGTCAAATTGCCATGCCAAGTAACATCTGTTGTGTTGTTGTCGAATATCTTCCTGGGGGTGCTCTGAAGGCATATCTCATAAAAAACAGGAGAAAGAAATTAGCTTTCAAAGTGGTTGTCCAGATAGCACTTGATATGGCTAGAGGGTACCTAAATCTACCCCATTTCTATTTGTAATTTTTTTACTTTACAGTGCTGTATTTTCGCAATTTAAGGTGACATGTGACTTGAAATCTTGTTCAGCTATGCAATTAAGAAGGAAAACTACTTATTTTGTAGGTTGAGTTACCTTCATTCACAGAAGATTGTACACAGAGATGTGAAAACAGAGAACATGCTATTGGACAAGACACGCACTGTAAAAATTGCTGATTTTGGAGTTGCTCGTGTTGAAGCTTCAAATCCTAATGACATGACTGGGGAGACAGGAACACTAGGTTACATGGCTCCTGAGGTATATCAGTTATTTTTATTTTTTTCTCCTCTACTCATATTTGTATATTTGTGGTGTGACTTTATGATAAGTTTTTAATAGAAAAATATTTTGGGGCTGTTTGCTTGCCTTTTTGTGTTTCATGCATAATGGAATATAAAGTCCGGAAGATGGATCATAACATATGCCGTCATTAACCTATGAAGTTGTATGCCCCCCATAGTCTCCTTCTTAGTTTCTATATATTTGATATAATGACTGAAATGTTGGGTTTGTAATGCCTCTGTAAGTGGGGTTTTTCTTTGTAGGAAATGTGAATGTCATCTTTAATGTTTTAGCTTTTAAGGATAGAAGAAATTGTGAATCAAGTGATTGATCAGTGACTTGTCAAATGGTTGGATTTCAGGTTCTCAATGGCAATCCGTATAATAGGAAATGTGATGTGTACAGTTTTGGCATCTGTTTGTGGGAGATATATTGCTGTGACATGCCGTATCCTGACCTTAGTTTCTCAGAAGTCACCTCAGCTGTGGTTCGCCAGGCATGGCATCTGCTCCTATCCCAAGCATTTTTTTTTTCTTTTTAAAAAAAGAATGATACATGGAAATGTGATTTGTTTCTTAGTTTTCATTTATATTCATCTTGAAACAGAATCTGAGACCAGAGGTACCCAGATGCTGCCCAAGTTCTCTGGCAAACGTGATGAAACGATGCTGGGATGCTAACCCAGACAAGCGGCCTGAGATGGATGAAGTAGTTTCTATGTTGGAGGCCATTGACACATCAAAAGGTGGAGGTATGATTCCCGGTGATCAGCCTCAAGGTTGTCTCTGCTTCCGAAGGTACCGAGGGCCTTGAATAATTGTCATTGTCCGTCTAAGCAAAGGAATGAACACTTGATTGTAATTTTGGCTAAGGGAAAATAATTTTACGAACAGAAAGCCTAGAGGATAGGAGAGTGGTTGGTACAAAAGCCTGAGGAGCTGTGCTGTGATGTGATGTTGATGTATGTGCTATGCTATTTCTCGGTTGTCGTTGAATGATGTAAAGCTTTTCTTTTGTTGCTCTAATTATAAATATTTTTTGGGGTTGCAGAGTTGTTTGTGTATTATTCATTTGACTTGCCATGCCCATCTGGTGGGGGGATTGGCCTTGCCCCTCTTTTCTGTAAGATGAAATATCACACTTTTCATATAAAATTATTAATTATTATTATTATTATTATTATTATTGCTATGATTTTAGATTATCTTGTACCAGTACTTTAATCATTTGGATTGGGGGAAGTGAACATGGTGGTCTACACCATATTGAGAAATGCTACTTTGTATTTGATTTTCCTGAAGTTGTTGGCATGAAATGCATCAATCAATTAAGTAATGCTTGCTATTAAGGTACTATGAATGGAATTGTTGTTTCTGAATTCTTGTGTATGCAAAGCGAAGATTTTAAAAAAAAAAAAAAAAAAAAAAGAAAGTTATATTCAAAAAGATAAGAATGAATACACATGGGTGGTTCCCTTCCAATTTGCCAAATTTGATCCAGAATTGACCATAGCAAAAATTGGCAAATTAAGAACCAAACATTTGATTTGACTCCTCCTCTCTCCACAAGCAAGCTATCAGTATCATCTCCATCATACATTGGTAAGTTGGACCTCTGATTTACTTGGTTTATTGATATTATTATCTGCATCATCATTATTACTCCAATCGGTTGTCTTATAAAACACCCCGTATAGAATCACCTGCAACAGACCCGATAGCGCCCCCAAAGCATTTGGAATCTACAAACAACGAAAGTTTAATGTATTAATGTTTTTATTATTTCGTTAATAATAATAATAATAATAAGAAGAAGAAATTATGTACCAGAACGTATTGGTCAAATTGAAGCAATGCATAAATGACCCAGATGCCGGCATTGGCTAAGTTAGCAAGTGCCAGAGGGAATGGCATGTACTTGACGCTCTTTGTCTTGATCACCGTTTTCTGCATTTATTATTAATTATGAAATTAATCTATCATACCATCTATGATCTACCAAGCCATTAACGTCAATGAAGTGATTAATTAATTTAAACAAATTGACTTACTTACCATGACTGTTAATGGCGCAAAATACATGATTACGTTGAAGACGACGCACACTAACCCAACAACCATAGACCTGTCCTTGGTTGTATGGAAGAAATACAAGGTCACGAAAATCATCAACACCACGAATATCGCTTCAAGTATCAAAGCAATCACCAGGTTACGCTGAAACAAATTAACGTGTAAATAAGTTTATTGATTAATTCATTGAATTAGTATGTATGTATTGTATACGTACGCGCTTTCCCCAAGTAGAAAACACTAAGAAGATGGCGACGTAGATTAACTCTATAACAAAGCCAGCACCGTTGATAGTGACGACCAAAGTGCTGTCTGGATGAACTATCGGGAGACCGTAGAACACCCACATCGCGCAATTCATAACGGTGGCTGCATAGGGATCCGGCTTGAAACTTCCCACAGATTTTTGCTTCACTATTTGCATCATTGTTGGACTGCATTCATTCGTTCATTCATTTCTTAATTATCAATAGTTTCACACAAACTGCTAAGCAAACATTAATAATAAGCGTTATCCAATCAATAAATGTAGGTAGGGAAAATTAGAGAGGAACTTTACATGGGGGAGAGAAATAATCCTAGAGAGATGACATTTCCTGCATGCCAAGAAACCAACACACCAATTCATTATAAGACGTACGAGGTAGAAAATATTCATATTCTATAAGATGATACACATGCATGCATAGGGTTTGCAGGACTAACCGATAATGCCAACAATGATTCTAATGGTGCCGGTTTCCAACATCTTATTATTATTATTATTATTATTATT